>VMOF01000002.1:70491284-70634264 GCA_011764245.1 Trialeurodes vaporariorum
AAAAAAAGTTTAGCTCTGCACTCGTTACCTTGACACATTTACCTCTTTTTTTTTTTTTTTTTTAAAGTTTAATAGATAATATCATGAAATCGATTAAGTCTATAAATGCAGCAGACCAATGGAAGGTACGAGTGCGCGAATCGTAGGAAAAAGTTACATCGACGTGCAAAATATTTTCTTTTTCTTTTTTTGCTTCCCGCGCCAGGCATGAGCGAAACAGCAGCGCACATGACGCAGGTTTGCAGCTTGGGATTAGAAATGGGGACGGAGGAGTTACAGAGGAAGCTTGTTGTGATTAATATATTTATAAAAAAAAAAAAAAAAAAAAAAAAAAAAAAAAAATTAATTGAGAGCTTCATTGCTGAAGTATTTTGCACAAATTTCAAGGGCTCGGGAAAGCTGTAAAAACTATTTCACATCAATTAAAAGCAAATATGACTAGGTCAAACCCTGTCTCTACAAAATCACGTCAGATGAAAATGTATTCATTTGCTCTTGAGAACTTTTAATGACATTAAAATATTTCATCCTCAAATTCTCGCTTCAATCACGTCGAAGAAAGTTTTGCTATAAAACGGCCAGAGCTCTGATAAAAATTCTCTAAATAACGTTCCAGCCTTTTCAACAAAAATTCTGACATTTTCAACCGGAATTCTGGTTTCTTAGACCGGCATTGCCTAGTAAAAAAGATAGAATTCCTGTCCAAAAAGCTTAGAATTCCGGATAATGATACAATTAATACCAGAGTTTTCGAAAACAATGCCAGAATCTCTTTAAAGGAACTTTTCATCAGAATTCTGGCAATTTTAAGATCAACTTATTCCCCTCGTATATTTCTGAAACTTGAAAGTGTAGCATTTTCAGCAGAAAATTGCTATATACATCGGCACATCTCCGCAGCTTGATAATTTGGTCAGTAAAATTTGGATATATTACGACGATCCAGTGACGCTATGCACTATGCACTAAAAGTACTTAACGGTCCAGTTTGTCCAATGCATCACCTCATCAAACAAATCACGATTTCGCCTTCATTTTCACGCGACGCAAAACCAACTCCGACGAGCAGGAAGAGTTGCTCTAGAACCGCATTTTAGCTGCCAGTGCTGCCTACTGCAAATCAGATTTTAGAGTTTTGAAGGTGCTCAATGAACACACACCACATCGGCGTTGCCAGATCTAAGGGAATTATCGGTAGATTTCTCATAAGGATGTAAAATCTACTGATATTTCCCTACAATCTGGCAACGCTGCACCACATCATGTATACTGAGCTCTTCTAGTATGTATACATATATCTCATAATTTGAATGCAAATCTTTCAGTGTCAAGTTAAAGAAATGGTCTGATCAAGTACAAACATTTAAATGGTATATGAGTTATTCTTAATGGGTATGTTGCATTGTTGCACACTTCGGCTAGAGCATTTTAAAGTATCAATTCATATGTAAAAAAAAAAAAAAAAAAAAAAAAAAAAAAAAAAAAAAAAAAAAAAAAATCGTAAAAATTACAATGGCAGCATCGGAAATCACCAAAAATTCAGTAATAAACTCACAAATTGCAAAAAAACACTAGACACTTTTCACCCTTGTATCTTTTCACCTCGTTCACGATATGTCGCGGGGTTGGCGCGGCACATTTAAATAATCATAGCCGACGGTCATCACAGCTGACTTCAAAGGCAAATAAACAGTTAACACTGAAGGCGTCTGTTCGAATTCTTACGTCTCAATATCCTCAATTTTTCACTATAGGCTGTGAAAGGTATGAAAACCGACATTTGTGTCGAAAACTTATCCAAATGAAACAGTAACAAGCAGGAGTTCCAAGGATGATGATTGAAGTTGGAATCATACTTGGAACTTACTTACTTGGAACTCCTGCGTGTTATTGTTTCATTTTGATAAGTTTTCGACACAAAAGTCGGTTTTCATACCTTTTACAACCTTTAGTGAGGAACTGAGGATATTGAGACGTAAGAATTCAAACAGACGCCGCAGCCTGCGTTTACTGTTTATTTGTTTATGAATTCAGCTGTGATGACAGTCGGCCATGATTATTTGAAGCGCTAACTCCGAGAAAAATCGTGCACGTGGTGGGAAAGATACAGAAGTGTTTTCCGCAATTTGTGTGTTTACCTATTACTGAATTTTGCTGTTTTCTGATGCTGCCATTGTCATTTTTAAGGCTTTTTACCTGCGAAATAATGCTTTTTAAACGCTCTAGCCGAAGTGAGCAACAGACCCATTGTACTCCAGGGCCGCGTCTGTTGATAGCCGTGTAATTTCCAAATAGTAGTTCAAAAGTTACGAGAGATGCGGGTGGGGGCCTTGATACAATGTTGAAAATACAATGGAATTTGAAATAAGCTTGAGAGACAACAAATTTGAGGAAAAAATGGAAAACGGGTCATAAATATGAGTTTCCATTTGGATGCAGTTAATAGCAAACGCCAATCAATGATAACATCGAAATAATTAAAAAGTCGAGACAAGTGGTGTAATTAAGTTTTGAGGAAGCTTGCTGATGGTGCGATCCAGTGGCTAGGAGAGTAATTTCAATCTTTTCTGAAGATGTGACTATGCGGGGGGGGGGGGGAAGGGTTGTTGGAGTGGTACCGAAAACATCTGGATAACCTCACTCCGTGCATCTCATCCGTTGCATTATAAAGATCCCGGCGGCACGGCGTTTGGTTCGAAAGGGTTAAGTACACGTCACGTTAGTATTGCGATATATGCGAAGGATATACACGTTACATTTCTCGAACGCGAGTCACGACTATATACTACAGAGGAACACCTTGCAACAACCCCCCCCCCTTCCTCCCCGATTGTACCGAGAGTCGCAGGAACAGTTTGACAGGCGAAGGCGACAGTCAAAAGTCTGCACAGATTCCGGTTTGACGGTGCGACTCCCGAAGTGTTGCGCGAAAAAACGGTGTAACGCTTGACAAGCGATGGGGTTGTCCGCTAGGCTCGCGCCCTGTCGCCGCGCCGCCTCCGTAAGCGGTAAGTAAAGGGGATTGGGGGGGGAGAGGAGAAGGGATGGAGGGGTAGGGAAGGTTCACGGTATCACGGATTCAGACGAGTTTCTGACAGGAGCCAAAAAAAAAAAAAAAAAAAATCAAAGGGACGCACATGTTTCGATTCTCACTGCGCGTAGGAGAGGAAGGGAAGAGGCCGAGGGATGAGAGATTCCCCTCGAGGATGGCGATAGAGAGCGCCAGTAGAGGGCGGATCAGGAAAATTGAGGGTTCAAATTCACAAGTGGCTGACTTGACGCGATGCGGTTCACGTTCACTCCTCTCACTCTCTGCTCTCTCAATTCTCTGACACTTGAAAATCATCATCATTATATTGTTGTTGTTGTTGTTCGTGTTTATTGTGTGAGTGTTTATCCGCGTATTCAAGTGTGTCGGCTCGTACCTGATGATGGCTTTGGGCTGATCCCATTCAATCCACAATCCGCATCCCTCCCTCACACACTTCCTTAACCGCTACTGGATTGACGGCACCCACCATATAGCTGCGGCGCTAAGTGACCGAGAAATTATAGCTTATACGCGACTCCACCGCCTTATCTCGTTGACGCGTTAAGGTAGGGGTAGGGGATGCGCCCGTCTTTTCTTCCGGAAGGAAGGATGCGAATAAGAGTTACACCCGCAGGATAAATATGAAGAGGGCTAAGGGGACGTCAAAAAAAAATGTATTTATATGAATGAGTTACAATTTTTGGAAGCGTTTCAACATCAGCATTCGTGATTATTAATGACAAAAGCTTGAATTTATATTTATTATAGTATTGCAAGTTACACAGCGGAAAAAGTAGAAGTGTAAATTTTCGATTAGAGGTTCCTATATCCCTTCACTGCGCATTTTTTTTTCCACCAAATATTTTTATTCAGTGTAGTATGGGGTACTGAATTAGGGAAAAATTGTGATTTTTTTTTTGTTTCGTTATTTTTCATAGACGAGGGGCTGTAAATTAATGGGGCTATTGCACACTTTTGCTATAAGCGATTTAACAGTCGATTATGGCGTAAAAACCTCAAAAAATAACGATGGCGGCACTAAAAACTTCCAAAATCCACTCCTAAACTCAATAAACGCAGTTATTTGCGCGAGCGTAATGGTGTCCGAAGGCACTAACAATGGGAGATTCCCATCTAACAATTCTGAAACTCCATCAAGAAGTGACCAATAAGAGACTACTTTCATTTGATACCGGTGTCACTAGGTGTTGCGGCACCATACATCGGATGTGGATCATCACTCTGATGACTAATTACTCTGTGAATCATCCTTGTCAACATAGAAAGAGTGGCGAAATTAAGATAGGAATCTCCCATTGTTAGTGCCTTCGGCCACCATTACGCTCGCGCAAATAACTGCGTTTATTGAGTTTAGGAGTGGATTTTAGAAGTTTGTAGTGCCGCCATCGTCATTTTTTGAGGTTTTTACGCCGTAATCGACTATTAAATCGCTTATAGCAAAAGTGTGCAATAGCCCCATTGCTGCAGATATGACCTAACGGCCATATTTCTGTTCCTAAATGATCAAATACATTTTTAATGTCTTTGTTCCTAATTAGGAACGCTGCGCAGTGAAGGGATATATTGTGTAGAGATTTGGGCGGTTAAAAAGTAACCATAGATAATCGTGAATATTAACCGCATGGTAACCGCTGTTGTAAGTAGTATCCACCCAATTGCTGCACAATCCCTGCAGCCTTTAAAGCGGCACTTTCCTTTCGACGTTCAATCTCCGATCCATTCTCTTGTAATCGAACTCGAATTTTCTAATTGCAGATTATATTTAATTAAGTTGTTGTCGAAACGATGGTACGATCCTGCGTTTTGCAAGTGACAGACGCGTGAAAATGAGCAGCGACTGGGGGGGGGGGAGGGAGGGAGGAAAGGGTACGAAATGAGAACGGATGGCAAAGAATGAACCGCAGTGGTTACAGAGGCGCGGAGCATGGAGATCAGATTGAAAAAAAAGCGCGCATGGGCTTCACAGTGAAGCGTGTGTTCATAAGATCAGATATGGCGATGAAAACACCGAACAAGTCGTATTACAATGTGTTGCTATGTTTTTTATGTTTTCAATGTTAATCTCTTCCTCTCTTTCTTATTCTCTCTCTCTTCCCCCACCCCCCTGCCTCTCGCTACCCCTCTCCCCGCGCTCGCTGTCGTCTCTCGCGGCTTCATTCGCTTGCGCGCCTTTATTGTTCCCCTCCCCTCCCAGCCCCCCTTTTTATTCCTTCTCTCCCCCCTCTCCTTACATCGTCATCGAGCGGCACCAGCGTCGCCATCTTAATATTTAGACTCATCGCCGACAAGATGGATCGAGGACAAACGCGGTGTGACTGGACTCGGTGAACGAACTAGAGCTGCCGCTGTGTATAAACTTAATGGCATTCTTCACTTCACCGATGATTCCACCGGTTGCGACCAGAAGATTACACCTTTTAGATCGGTGAATGACTGTATTGCACGAAAATACTCGCAAACTGCAATCTTTTCTCAATCGGTGGAGTCTTCTCCTTCGTCACTGACTTCAGAATATTTACGAATATTCTGATGATTTATAAGGTGGCGATGCTACATACCGATTGAGAAAATAATACTAAGATATGAGTATTTTTGTGCATTACAGTCATAAGCCGTATTTTGCTTTGCCATCAAAAGCTGTTTTAATGGCCATCGACAGGTATATTGCTCGTATTTCGCTTTTTTCGATAGCCATCAAAAGGGGCGGAGCTCAATTTAATTATTAATTTAATTTCACAATGTGGCAACGCTGTACCGTCGGGCAATGGTCATCAACGTTGACGATCTCTCGTGCTCGTCAACCGTTTGGCCATCGCCGATGACGGATCGTTCGTCACGCCGCAAGTGGTCATCAGAGTAAAGTTATTCAATTTTAGCGCTTTTTTGTGATTGGTCAGAGGAATATCATCATCGGGCGATGGCCATTCGGCTCTTCACTGTACTGGACTGATTCATCTTTCGGTCAACCAGGGTCGGATTATCGCTGAGATGAAAAATATCATTAAATACTCAAAAACCGCAAGAAACTCGTTCAATCTCTCTTTTTTTAAAAAAAAAAAACAAAAAACAAAAAACAAAAAAAAAACAAAACAAAACAAAAAAAAACAATAAAAAAACAAAAACAAAAACAAAAAACAAAAAACAAAAAACAAAAACAAACAAAAAAAAACAAAAACAAAACCCTATAGTTTCCTAGGTCGCAAGACCAGCAAGCAAGGCAGGCACGGCCTAATCCAGTATTTTCTGAATTCGTCACAATTACTTATTGATAAATCTACTAATTTTCAATAATTTTCCTGCCACCATTTGACTAATTCTCCGCCTCGGAAGTAAAGAGCATCATTGTTTTTCGAAAAGGAATCTCTGGAATCTATAAACCCTGGTAGAAATGGCAAGTACAAGTTAATACAAGCTCTACTAACGTTGATACATTTTTTACTAACAGTAACTAACTTTGTTCCAAAAGATAGTAGAAGTTAGTAGAGCCTGTTTACCATTTTTACCAGGGAATACTCTTCGTATAACGTATTGCCTGCCTTGATGTCATGTCATATCCATCACGCCAGTGGCGGATCTAGAAATCTTTCAAGGGAGGGGCTAAGGTCCGGGAGAAGCTACAGCCCCCTCAGCCCCCCTCCCTTGGATCGCGCCAGCAACACGCCACTGCTATAATCACACAAAATAAAAGTGACCGCTAACAACAAATGCTGCTGCGGAGAAGGCGGAACACCAATCGTCATCGGCACTTTACCCTGCTAAAATATCGTGCACAAACAAAACAATGCTTCAACATATTACTCACAAATGGAATCCATTCTCACAATATTCATTCACTAACAATGTTATCCCAGCGCGATAAGGAGTTCTTTCTACGAGAAACTAATGACCCATTACCAAACTAACAGGATTACGCAGTGTATGCTTAATCCTTCGCATAGAGCAAGAGGCTATTATCACCACAACTTAAACAAAAACTTGGGGAGGAAAAAGAAGTGGCGCCACCAGCGCAGCGCCAGCATCGAAACCTTAACAGAAAAACTTTCATTCATGTGGTAATGATCCGTATTTATTTAACCTTATTGTTGCATCCTCGTAAATTAACACTGCACCACTGCTCGATAGAATCATCGAACTGCACTTTTTGCGTTGGGAGCCGCTACAAAGTCATACAATAACATAAACTCGCATGTATCGACATTCAACACTTCGACAGGATGTCTTAGATCTACTTTACCGGACATTGCTACTTTTACCACAACTTCCCTACTACTAAGAGGTAGCAACCTCTCTTCCCCACACTACAGGAATAGTGGCGGGTTGTTTGGATGAGCGGATCTTAAGGACGTGCGTGCGGCTTAAACACGTGTGTGTGCACTATTGTGTAGAGCAATAAATCAGAATACTTAGTGCCATAATTCTGATACAAATGCCGATTCTACTGCGCATACGTATGCATGAACAAGTTTTCAGTTCCCATATATATGTATATAATAATTGACCGATATGGATGTCTCAAAAAAAGGCAGCTATTCAAAGCCCCCCACACCGCATATTTGACCCCCAAAGCCGCGCATGGTCCTAGGAACAAAACAAGTCAATTTTCAGTTTCAAATTATGTTCGAGTCCATTCGGCATTCAGTATCAAATTAAACTTACAATTAATGGCAGTTGCAAATCAAAATGTCTGGTATGAGTGATGAAGGAAGTTTCGGAACATCCTGATCCTGTAAACAGTATATAATTAGGCAACATTGCGTCACACCTATAGGATATTTTTAAGGTGTGAAAAAAAATAAAAAAAAAAAAAAAGGTAAATAAATAAAGCCCTAGGGTTGGGATACCTAATCCGAGAAAAACTAGACCGAGAGCGCACGTGATTTAATAATTGAGTCGTTACTATACATCACGCTCTGTTTAAAAATCAAAACAGCGCCACCTCCTCGCCTCAGGGCCAGGGTTGAGCTCAAGTTGTGGTGCGAGACTTGGGAGAAAGCGGAGGGGTAAGAGAGACTTTAGTGTCCACGACTTTGGCTGGCATTAACGCGTTTAGGAGCATTTGTGTTAGTGGGGTGGGGGAGGGGGTGTGGAGGGTGGAGGGTGGAAGGAGAGGGTGCCGCGCGCCGCAGCCGTGGCTTCGCGTTGAGTTTGGGCGAAAAACTCGACCTGAACTGACTCGGAAACAAGAATTTAATTTAATTTGGATCACGGAAAGAGGGCGAATTGTTTCGTTATTTTAACGTAATCAGCAGAAAGGCTGTCATTGGTCTTGGTCTACGAAACACTAACAATGCCTTACAATACCTCCCTTATGACGCCTCCCCTCCCCTCACCAGCATTTCTTCCTCCCCGCCCTTCCCCTAGCCTTATGACGTAGAACAAGACTCTCGCTTTCGATCGGCGGGCACAAATGGGGCGTTATGCACCGCTGAGCCTTCGAGAGTGTTATGTGGCGTGGTGTGGTAGGTTTTTTGGGGGGAAGAAAATATCGCGCGTCTATAACCTCTGAAAGCGCACAATTTCTCTCTTAGTTTTTTTTTTTTTTTTTTTTTTTTTTTTTTTTTTTTGCGTCCCTTGTAAATCGCTCCTCAAAACACTTCCGGGGTGGTCGTAAAAGTACAGCTCAACGATATTTTTATAAGGGGCGCGATGATCATAATTGATTCAAATGGCTCTTGAAAGTAGTTTTTGTTTTATTTTGCTGGCTTAACATTTTCACGCAAGGCGGCTTGAGCCTTCCAATCACTCTCACATCAGGGCTGCTATTTTGCGGATCTGAAGTGGATTTTTTTTAAATACAATGATGATTCAACCGGTTAATATAAATATTCCACAGTAGAGTTTAGAAGTCTGAAAAAATGCACAACAGTGGCATAGCTAGTGATTTTTTAATGGGGGGGGGCGTGCCAGAGTTCCGAAAATTGTCAAAAGGGAGGGGAGTCCGAGGGTCAAACTTTCAAATTCCTCTGAAAACGCAAAAATTACCTTTTCATTGGGTTAACTTTGGTTTCAAGACACCCTCCACCCCTCTATGAAACACAAAAGTACTCTGATCTATAATATTTTTGTCATCCGATGGAAACATTGATTAATGAAAAAAATCTTTTTCAGATCTAGAAATATTTGACCTCAAACCGTGGTTATTGAAACTCGTTATAATTCCATGAGCCCGTGAGCAGTTCTGCTTCTTACGGTAAATTTGTGCGTAATCTAGTGAATGGGTGATTGGCAGCCTGCAGGATTGTTCCTTTTAAAAAGGGTAGCACGATCAAGGGAACACAAAAATAAGATGCAAAATATAGTCCGGAAAAGACGAGGCGAAAACATGATAATGGAATGAGCTGGCGAAATGTTTTGCTGATTGCATGATCAATTATTGAAGGCGTTTCTTGATTGTGAGCCTCGCCTGTTCATTTTGCTGACTCACAAACTCGCGCGATCGTCCTCACATGCTTGCTTCGAAAATAGATATCAAACCGTTTGGTGACGCAACGCTGATAATCATTTTTCATCACAATTCCATGAATTTGATCGCAAAATTCTGCAATCACGCTTATTGTGAGTAAAAAATGAAGAGTTCTTGTATTTGTATGCGTCAGAGAGTAAAAATACACCACAGATGAAAGAGAGGGTCATATATACTAAACGAATACGCGAAAAAAATAAAAATTAATGACTGCTGATATTTACAATCCTTGTGGTTGACTTTGGCCCCGACCAAGAGGTATGGTAAACTTTACTAAAAGCCTGGCTAAACGCCTCAAAGGCCCGGACTTTACTCGGTCGTTTGATGTCGTTAATCAAATGTCTAGTGCAGCTTACCAAACCGTTTAGTTCGCCAAAAGTTGTGGGTTATTTATAAGTCAATAATTCAATACACTTTAAACAAAACCTACACATTATTCCATTAAAATTATCCAAAATAATAATAATAAAAAAAAAAAAAAAAAAAAAAAATCGGTAGGTAACGTTCGGTGGTCTAATCTAATGAATTGGAATTACCTCAAAGGCCATGCAAAATTATGTGTTCCGTTCTAGTCGTAAGATGATTTGTCTTTCTGCTTGTGTGTGTTAGGTACTAATTTCAAATATGTTATTTGGCGATTTTTATTTATAGTTTATTGTTAATTTTAGTTTACTCACACATTTGTTACATGACCATTCTTGCGAAATTCGGACAGTTAAGTATGTTATTCTCTGAGCACTTTCTTACTTCTTCAGCATCACGCGGACTATCAACACTGCTCTGTATTTTTATCTATTTCCAGTATTGCCAGATCTACAACCTCGGACCATTTATTTTTCCCCGAGACAAATTTTTAGGTTATTAAGGTTTCATTTTCCCCGTCTATTCCTGTAAACGTATTTTAGCGCAACAACTCAATGAATCCTGCATGTTGCATGCATCTTTGCGTCGCACCACAATACACGGGAAAATATAGGGAAAGTTACGCCTTAAAAATACACAAAAATAAATCAAAGCTAAAAATTAATAATAAAATACAATGAGACGTTTTATAGGGATAAATTTCACCCATCATCAGCCAAAAAGAAAATAGAAGAAAAGCGTAAAAAAAGTGCTGCAATAATGCACACACTGCGCGAACATCGAAATACCAAAGGACCAAGTAAACAAACACCGTACCCGGTGACTCAGAGGCTTGTTTAGCTATGTTTTTTTGTGTTAAGCACGGGCTACTATTTGTGTATTGTTGTTACGCCTTGAAACTAACCAAAAACGTCTACTCGTCGGTTACACTCAGGGCTGCCGTTTTGCGTATAATCAATGATATTTTTCTATTCACCGATGATTCCACCGGTTGAGAAAAGATTACACAGTTCAGTTCAGTGTATGACTGTAATGCACGAAAATACTCGCATCTGTAATCTTTCCTTAATCGGTGGAAACTCCGTTGATTAATTAAAATACCCGCAAGTTTTTTTAAAGTCATCGACGACTCCACCGGTTGAGAAAAGATTACAGATGTGAGTATTTTAGTTTATTATAGTCATGCACTGAATTGAACCGTGTAATCTTTTCTCAACCGGTGGAATTCATCGGTGAATTGAAAAATAGCATTGATTATACGCAAAACGGCAGCCCTGGTTACACTAAATACCATTAGATGGACATTCAATGTAATGTATTTCTGAATTTCTCGTTTGCTTTTAAACATGAAATTTGGCAACACTGCCTCCCTCGCTCGACCCCTGACGTCCATATGATCACGATATTGACGATACGATGAAACCGATCATTGTCTTGCACGTCCACGATCATGCAAAAAGGGGCGGAGCCAATAAGGGAGATACACTGTGGATTAATGTTGGAAAGTGGGACAAGAAATGAACCGGACCGGGGAATGATGAAAGAGAGTGGGGGGTTGGGGGGGAGATGGAGATACTGATAGAGAAAGGGTAGAAGAGAAAGAGAGACATTGAAAGACTATGAGAGGGGGAAGAGGAGGAGGAGAGAGAGAAAGAGAGAACAATACATGAATAACAAGAGTGCGGAGAGCTTTTGCGCGAAGCACATAATACGTGCGGGCGGGGCGGGACTTCGGCGTAATAACAGGAATACATGCCGCTCTGCGCTGGAGCATTACAGTAATGAACCGGCTCACTTTGGAACGAAGTATCGGAAATTCTGGACGACGGCGCGGACTGAGGAATGAAAAAGCGTCCTTTTCAATAGGAATAATTCCACTTTCCACGGCGGATTTGGAATATTCGTCCTCGAGTAGTCCAAATCCACTTGGTCCGTTTCCGGATATGACGCAATAAAATTGGAACTGGAAGGTGGAATGTGGAATGTGCTAAAGAGCACTTTCCAAGTCGGCCATTTGCAATCCATTCTCTGCTAAACCGTCCTCGAGTTGCGCTTTCACTTCCACTCCGCCATCTTGGATTTGACTGGAATTCTTGGATTTGGAATAAGAAAGTCAAATTCGATTGAAAAGGACGCTTAAAGGGTTTAGCTTGTTCAGAGTCAGACACACCTCGTCATACCGTTGAGGTCAAAGAGAATGTCAAACGAATCCTTGTGGTTGTGGAATAAGTTTATAAGTGACCCGCTATACTTATCTCAATGAATTTAAGCATTTTAAGCATTGCAGGTGGCGAACCCATTTATCCCCGCTAGAATCAAATGAGTCGTCAGCCATTCGTTTTATCCCCAACTGTACAATGCCTGAAATTTTGGCATTTTAATCACCAAAATAATGGAAAAAACCAACCAAATTTTACAGGAAAAACTTCAAACGACTAAAATTCCATGGCTACTTTATCCCGAAAGTGCACTTAAGTAGATGACCCAATACTTCTGTGACGGCCATAATTTATTCGGTAGTAGCATTAGGTAAACGGTAAAAGCCGATCATATGAAATTGTTAAAACAACGTGAAGAACTAATATTATCGATTGCGCTCCGCCACCACTTCTGAAACGAGCTCTATAAAAAGACGTAATATGAAAGGTGGGTACGCTGGTATTCAAATCTTCTAAACTAGAAGATAACACTTGGCTTAACTCTTTCTTGGATAGTGGTACACATGTGTACCATTTTATGTAACATGTGATTCAATGGAATTTAAATGGAAATGTTTCAAAAAGTTGTGTAACCCATCAAAGTTCTTAAAAAAATGTCCTCTTTCGAACGGTCTAAATAAATCTCAAAAAAACTCAAATCCCAAAATGCGTGCATGAAAGGGTTAAAACTGAACTTTTTAAGTACCCATCATTTTGAAGTTAATAGACAGGGAAGGGAACTTGGTCACTCGTTGATTTTATTTGAACATTTTTAATAACATAATAATTTGACAGCGAAAAGTAATCTAACATTTATGTTGCTGTATTCAAGCGTGGAATTCTTTTGAGAATTAATATTCTCTGTCGTTTTCAATGATTCAAAATTAAAACCTTTCATGCTTTGATTTCCAAGATATTTCAAATTTCGCGCCCACAGTGCGGGCGCGCGGCCGGCACAGGACGGCGGCGAAACTCGGTAGATGGACTCAAACGCGGGGATTTGGTATGCGTCGGCTTATAAACAATAGCTACATAAATTATTGTATAATGGCTTCCAATCTTTTGGACCCCCCCCCCCAATCTCTATCCCTACCCCTCTCACCTCGCCTCCGCTACCCCACCCCTGATTTGCTAGAAGCCCAAGGCTCTGCGGGCTCCCGTTCTGCACGCATCCTATTTAGTCACCCTGTCGGCCATCTCTGTCCCGCGATCAAAGCAAAAGCCAACTGAAGATTATCAACAATTAGTCCAATATGGTAATTAGTTCCCATAATCCTCCTTCGCTTTGAGCTGTCTCCTCTACGCATAGTATGCCCCGAGCCTCGTGTCCTGTCTCCTATGTACCCCCGTGAGTTGCTCGTGATTATGTCATGCCGCTGCCCCAACTTACCGAGCAAATTTTGAGTCGACATCTTAATCATAATATCACATAAAAACGTGTTCCATGCATTAGAGTGTTCAGATCATAATTAGTATAACAGCTGATTCTATGAGTTCAGTATTGTTGGCGAATAACATAAAATACGATAAGATGTATACGATTTACTATACACTGTGTATTTTTGGGCCAAATCTGGCGGCACTTAGTTAAACCGGTGCGATGTGCGCAACAGAGGACCTATGGAATCGAAAAAGTTTCTCATCATATCGATGGACGACTATATATGTAATCAGTGGCGTCGCGTGCCATTCGGCAACAATGTATTCTATCCATTTAAACTCATGTAAAATATCGAATTGAGGGGGTTCACAGTGCACAAGGAAAATTCGATATATTTAATGAGTTTAAAATGGAGCAGTTGCATTGTTGCTAGATGGCACGCGACGCCACTGTATATAACGTATAAGTGCTTTTATCTATCGATCGATCACTGAAACCTTGAGGGAAAATGGCAATACATCCAAAAGGTCGGTTTTTTTCGTATTTATGATCATAAAATCAAATCTTGAGGAAATTAAGTTATGATCGAGTCAACTGTGTCGTAGCCAGAAATTTAAAGAGGAAGGTCCAAACTTTGTCAAAATTGCCTAGAAAACACAACACATTACATTTATTGAGAAAAAATAGTTTAAAAAAAAGGGTTTCAAAGGGGTCTATTGGGGGGGGGGGGGGTCCTGACCTCCACGCCTCCTCCACCTTCTTCCCTCCGGCTACTCCTCTGAGTCGAACAAAGTTTCAAAATATTTGTCGATCTTTCGATCAATCGTTGTTTCAGTCGATCGCACGTAGCTAGGAGCTTGAAAATAGCGCATGTAATAAGTCATTCAATTTGGAGTGCTACGTCAACAACACCGCAAGTCTAATGAGAAAATGAACAGAATCAACGATTTCCCTTGCGGTGTCACAGCTCCATTGACACGTGTTGTAGATAGTCGGAAAAGTTGGGGGGGGGGATTATAAATTTGGGATCCACTCATTAGCATGTATCCATTCAACTTAGAGCAAATTTGACGCTACAGCGTCAACCGTACGCATAAATTCAATCTAGCATGTACTTGGAAAAATTTTAAGGAAAAATAAGAGAAAATATTCGCGGATCGGTTGGATTCAGCCCTCATTGGTGCTCAGTTAGCTTTCAATGCCTAAAAAACAACTCATTCTATTCTGCAGGTTTCATCTTTTCTTTTAATTAAACTCGGAATGAATGACATTTGAAAAACTGATATAATGGGTTTATCCTGAAAGCAAGTTGAGGAAATTGGGGTGGTAATCGATTAGGTACATGATTAACCGAGTAATCGTGATCGTCGTTTTTTTGAAGGGTGAATTTACGGTAATCACGGCTGATTTCCTACAAGCCATCCATCATATTAGGGATGCAGAAAAATTATAACTATTCGAGAAGACCCTATAAAGTTTTTACTACAAATATTTATCTGTGAAAAATTCATTTAATTACCATCCAAAGGTCTGACGATTACCGATTATTCAGTAATTGTGTAATAGATTACACTCATATTTGCCCAACTCTGCCTGAAAGGCACATGGTTTACTTTATGCAATGAATACATTTTGAAGGACTAGGTGTATGCGCAGTGCGCACTTACTCAACTTTTTTTTTTTTTTTTTTTTCCAAATTATTTCTCATTTTAAATCAGACCTTGGATTTTGCCACCCGCAAGCCATAGCCCGTAAAAGGAGATCCGACGAATCCCCCCCCCCCCTTTAAAATTTGACAACCTTGGAAGTGGAGTAGAACTTCATTCAGAGATAGGGTGACACGAGTATCCTCGAATTTATGAATCGACAGACGTAATCGCCAAGTGTAGGTACTGAGTTTGATCTTCCGACGTCAAACTGGGTTCGGTCCAAAAGTCAACCTGTCCGATCGACGATCAGAGTTCCCGGCGCCATCACAGCGTTGCCGATAAAAAAAAAATAAAAACCTATGTTACTGGTGGCGGAAGCAAAGAGGGTATTGAAAGATAGATTTAATTAGTTCTATAGAGAGTTTTGAGGTGATATTTGAATGCGCGTGAGTATAAGCGTGTGATACAAGAGATGAGGTAACATATTAAATTTTCTTTTGAAGTATAATCATTTATTTCTTTCAGGCTGGCTCGCTTCCTCATTTTTCTCCGTTTCATAAGTAGGTTTTTTTCAATATTATTGGACCAACATTAAATTCAACAAGTCGAGAAGTCATTATGAGTCCTCGCTGATACCTCAAACAGCGGTCAAACTACCACAATGAAAAAAAAAGATGAACCAGAAAACCAGAAACCAAACAAACCAAAACCAGAAAAACCAGAAGCATGGCAATATGTGAACCTATATGTAAGGGATAGTACAATGACTAGAATTCTAGTGCGTTCGTATACCATAGTTCTTGACATTTTTTTTAAAGGAAATTCTAGTTCTATGACCTTATCCTGGTATTAACACCAGAATTTTCTGGTCAAAGTACTAGACTTTCTATCGTTCACATTTCGTTGTGCTTCTGATAAATGTCTATAGAATCTGGTATTATATTACTATAGCTTTTTATTTCAGTGCGTAACACAGACGAAAGCTCTGACGCTTGCCAAATTTCTAGAGGCATAAATTTCAAATCTAGAATTTCTGGTTATAACATTACCAGCACTCCTGCTCTCTCAACCAGAAATTCCAGAACAATCGTGTGTTGATAGAAAAATATGCTGCCATTTCATTTCGGATTTTTTTTTTTTTTTTTTTTTTTTTTTTTTTTTTTTAGTATGGGGCAGAGTTGCAAGGGTCTGAAATGTTTTGTTTTTTATGCAGAAAATTAAAGTACTTGATGAGCTGAGAACAAAGATGCCTTTGGTTTCTCATTAAGTCCCATTGTTCCGGAGATAAAATTTTGACCCAAAATACATTGTTTTAAACGAGAATTCCGCGTAGTAACGTCACTACGCACACGATTTTCCACAACTTTACACATGTGTATCTCCAAAACCGAAACACTTGGGAAAAAACCAAAGACACCATTGTTCTCAGCTCATCAACTACTATCATTTTCTGCATGAAAAACACAAAATTTCAGACCCTTGCAACTGCCCCATTCTGGCCATAATATGCTGTTTGCAGTGAGACATTTTTCTCCAGGATTCTTTAATTTTTTTAAATTTTCCGGCAAGCTAATTAGCTGTAAATATGACAACGTTGCTCGGCCACACCAGCCGAAGAACAGTCAGATGAGAGCAAGTTTCCGAGCCCCTGGTCGCGGTGTGACGGCCGCGGCTCAGTCAGCCCGTCCCGTCCTCGGTCGATGTATGTCCAGGCGAGTCGAACATTTTAGAGCGGTGTTACACGGGCACAGCGCTGCTCCGCTTTGATCGGGAGTCGTTCCGACACATCGCGCCGCTTGGTAAGAAAAAAGACACGAGAAGTGAAGCGGAGGGGTGGGGAAGGGCTGAAACGGAGAATTGATGAACCGCACACTTTCGAAATTGTGTTGACCGTTGAGTTGACGCCCGTTCAATTTATCCGCCGTCTGCACATATCAATCCACGACTGAACATTGATTTAGAATTGGCCGCGGGAGGGAGGGGAAACTGAAGACCAAAAGATAAAAAAGTTTTCTAAAAAAATGTACAAAAATGACTATTTTCAACGAAATATAATGTTGCTGTGGAAGGGGTGGGGGGGGGGGGGGGTGGGGGCGAAGACATCTATACCTCTTGCGCAGATATTCTCGCCCTTCCAGTGGCGTAGCATGCGATTTGGCTACGTTGCATTTTATCCATTTATAAATCCATGTAAAAGGTCAAATTCGAGGGTGTTCACGGAACACCCAATCGATCGATATTTTCAATGGGTTTAAATTAGCATAAAACAACATTGCCAAATTGCACACTAAGCCATACTGCGCCCTTCAACCCCTTTGTGGCTACGCCATCGATCCTCATTCGCAGTACTGCAAGCTTTCCACGATTCAACAAAGATAGATCTGGTAGAGCTCGTTTCAGAAGTGTAGGCGGACCTAGACCGATAATCTTTGGAATTTGTCAACATTATTTCTCATATTACTCAATGAAAATGAATAAAAATGAAATTGAGTGTTCACTTTTCAACGAGGAAAACTTTAAACACAAAAGAATAAAGTCAGGGGCAAATTCGGTATTGATTTGAAGGAATAATAGTTGAAAATTCGCCAAAGATTATGGTTTTGGTCCGCGTACACTTCTGAAACGAGCTCTACGAACGAATTTTTGTCACATAAAGAATTTGTAATAATACACATACTTAGATACATACATATTTCATGGAGAAGTATGGTGCACTGTGCAAATCGTTTCGGGGAAAAAGCGGAAACTTAGTTTTTGACCTGCAGACCTGCAGCCTCTCCCAAAAAATTCTGAATCTGCATGCAGCCTCCCCCGAAAAAAACAACAAATATTGGTTATGACGCGTGACAAGTTTCAGTATTCACGTCAAGTGTGTTCACAGTAT
The DNA here is from genome assembly GCA_011764245.1 of Trialeurodes vaporariorum. Classification (NCBI taxonomy): domain Eukaryota; kingdom Metazoa; phylum Arthropoda; class Insecta; order Hemiptera; family Aleyrodidae; genus Trialeurodes; species Trialeurodes vaporariorum. Next base: position 70,509,275 of record VMOF01000002.1, read on the forward strand.
TCGCGTGACGAGTGGAAGTTAAACTTATAAAACGCGACGGTTAAAATGAAATACGGAAAAGAATCTGGAAAATAGACCATCTTTGTAAAAATGTTCAAGACGAGGGTCGTCAACCAAGACAGAACTTGTTCGGTTTACCTGACAGCGGCGGCTCGTGCAATGTGGCAACAATGGATTTCCTCCATTTAAAACTGTGTAAAATAATCGATTACTTGGTGAGGCGTAGCGCCTCACCTAGTATCGATCTTTTTACATACGTTTAAATGGCAAAAGTGCACGGTTGCCAGATTGCACGAGCCGCCACTGTTACCTGATCCAGGTCTTATTGTTTGTTCGTGTTTATATATTTTTCTTTTTAATTTTTTAATTTTTATTTTATTTTTTATACATTTTTTTTAATTTTTTTATTTTTTCCCCCAAAGACTCTCTCCATTAATAAATATAGGTCACAAAAACGTTCGCACATCCTTTTCGCGCTAGGTTTCACTCGGATGAGGACATGGGCAAAGGTAGCGCTATTGTGATTTGTGAGAGCGTTGGGACTTGGGTCAGAGTAATGAAAGAGCGATGAATAGGGTAGTTGTGAATGAAAAACGAAAATTGACCTGCGAGGCGACTCTGAGACATTCCCACGGTAACAGACTTTTCCTCGGTGGAAAAATGGCGTTTACAACTGGTACGTGTGGGGCTCTGGATCTCTTCATTCATAACCACGATGTCGAGACCTGCTCCTCGACCGCCAGTCTTTGATACACGGAGCAATAAAACGTCCGGACGCTACACGGTACAAAGGAAGCCGAATTTCACCAACAACACATCCGTGTAAGAAAAAAAGGGAAAGTGAAAACAGAAAACTGAATGGGTGCGGCGCATAACAAAAAAAGAAGGCAAATACAAGCGCTTTGGGTAGCATAAAATATAACACAGGGTTTATACGATGAAAATATGAGTCTCACGTTGTGATGGGGGAGGGGGTGGGTTTAAAAAAAAAAAAAAAAAAAAAAAAAAAAAAAAAAAAAAAAAAAAATCAATTTCGCATTTATGAAAAAGAGAAAGGACTAAAAAAGGAGGTAGTCATTTTGCGACTCTATACTGTTGTTATTGTTATTTTGTTAATGATTTTGATTTATTTCTCATCTCTATAATTTAAGAAAAGACGACCGCGAGCGCGACACGTTTAAAAAAAGGAACCTATCGAGGATTTCAAGGACAAGTTAGTTTTATTCTTTCTCTAGGTTGAGTAAAGCATCATAGCGTGGGAAAAAATCGAAGCTAAACTATACATTTGAGGTACTTCTTAGTTTTTTGCCGTTTCAATGTATTGCTGTTATAGTTTTCTGCCATTGATATCTTGCCGACTTTTTTTGAGGGAAATCCAGTAGGTACTAAGTAGACGCCCGGTTACGGCAACAGGAAATTTTGGTCAGTGTGCAAATATTCATACTTATTAAAACATGATAACTATCATCATCAATAGCGTTCGCAGGAATTTGTCTTTCTGTCTCTTTCCCCATTTGGACACGTGAGTGTGAGTAGGCGTAGCGTGCAATTTGGCAACGTTGTAATGTGTCCATTAAAACCCATTAAAAAGATCGAGCAATAGGGTGTTCGGTGAACACCTTCACATTCGACATTTTACATGGGTTTAAATGGACACAATACAACGTTGCCGAATTGCACGCTACGCCACTGGTGAGTGGGGAAAGGACAGAAACAGGGGCTAGAACGTGACTTCAGCTCCTATCTCTTTCCTTTTCTAGTACATACACTCAAATGGGAAAAGAACGAGCGCGACTAGTTCCTGCATACACCATTGATCATCATGACCGAAAATTGCATGTGGCGAGGCGTGAATTCTGGCAACCATGTATTTTCTCAATTTAAATTCACCAAACAGGTCGAACGCTTCAGTCATCTGCGATGACCAGGTATTTCGACCTTTCTAATGAGTTTAAGTGCGAAAAAAAGAACGTTGCCAAATCGCACGCCTCGCCACTGGGCGAAAAATTTTCTTCTTCGTTTCACTGTGCGGTGACATAACGCAAGAGAGAAAAAAAAAAACTACAAAAACTGGAACGGGGTAAGTAAGGGTTGAGGGCGGGGGTGTTATTGTTGATGCGTATTAAACGGAGGCTTAAAAGACAGGAAAACAGTACATTTTGAGGAAGTTAAAAAGGGGGATCCACCATCCACGGGGACTAAAGGGACTAAGGACTGAGGGACTAAAGGCGAAGGGAAAAACTTCAGGTATTGATTATTCGTCATAGGCTTAGCGCGCGCCGGAGGTTTTAATCTCGCTAAAAGCATTCATGGTTTACTCTGCGCTGACCCCACCTGTATAGAGTAACTGTACAGACACATCACACAGGACTATATAGGAAAACTCCGTCCCTCCGCCATAAAGCGTCAACCATTGTCAATGTTGCCAGCTTGTCTGAAATGGTTTGGAGTTTGGTTCAAGTTCAAGTGGCAAACAGATTTTCATCGTAAAAAGACTCAAAATGCTCATCAAAAATACTTATTTTATAATAATTATCATAAAGACGGCATGGCTCTTTTTTTTTTTTTTTTTTTTTTTTTTTTTTTTTTTTTTTCAACTTCATTATTACTTTATAACTGGACCACCCCCAGGGGGCCCAGGGGCGATTTCATACAGGCGCAATTCGCCTACAAATTACGGTACTGCGTGTGTCACTTTTATTCTAACAAATCAACAAGCAAAATAAAATCGAGAATTATAGAAGAGAAAACACTCTGATACCGATTTTCTGTCAAAGGTCGCACCCTCGGACCAAAAGCAACGGCCTTCATATTGAACGTGTAATCAGCACATAGGCTGAGAATATTGCCTCAATTTTAGTTAAATCACGGCCATAAGTTAAGAAATTGCCTTTTAATAAAAAAAAAAAAAAACATAACGGTTAAAAAAAAGGGTATTGTTTGATATTCCAATCCAACGGTAGTAATTTCAGGCGACACGACGCCGTGTGTAGCTTACAATGGCAGCTCGTGCTATTCAGCAACCACGTCTTTCAGCAATTTGAACCTATAGCCAAAAGTGTCGATTTCTCAGGGATTCAGTGATCCCTTTCAGATCGATTATTTAACAAAAGTTTAAAAACGGAGAGAGAATCCGCTGTTGCCACATCGCACGGGCTGCCACCAGTAGCAATTGTATTTATTCTAATTTTTGGCAAACCGAATCAATAATGGGGCAGTTGCAAGGGTCTGGAATGTTCAGTTTTTTGTAAAGAAAATGAAAGTATATGATGAGCTGAGAACAAAGATGCCTTTAGTTTCTAATCAAGTCCCACTGTTCCGGAGATGAGATTTTGGTCCAAAATACATTGTTTTAAATGGAGATTCCGCGTAGTGACGTCACTACACCCACGACTTTTTGCAACTTTACATGATTGTTTCTCCAAAACCGAGACACTTAGAAAAAAAACCAAAGGCACCATTGTTCTCAGCTTATCAAGTACAGTGAATCCCCGGCATCCGCGAACTCGGTATCCGCGGATTCGCTTAACCGCGATCGCTATTTAACGGAGTGTCCTCGTTATCCACGACCCCCTGATTCGCTTATCCGCGAATGAGAAATAGAAAAAATCATTAAAATGAGACGACGAACAGAGCAACGTCACAAATTAAAAGCTTTCGCTCTTTCTGGGCACGGTTGCTATGGAAAGGGAGAGTTGCATTGAAAATGGCCTAACCTCATGCCTCATCTTTCTGAACGTATTCCCAAATTTACGCAGTTATAGAATTTTTTGTTTTTGTTTTTTTGTTTTTAAACCGAATTATTTGTCTTTTCCTTTTAACAACTTTTTTTCTGAAGTTTTTTTCTTTTTCTAAAAAATTCCAAAATATAATTTGTCAAAATTTAATCTGTCAAAAAAATGTCTCGGAAAAGATCCAGAGAAGATTTAATTCCTCCCACTTTCCCCTCAACATCCTCTGCCGGCTCCAGCTCCGTATCAGCTCATCAATCGAAAGGAGAAAGCATGGCGAAAAGAACAAGGAGGGTCCTATCATTAATTGAAAAATTGCAAGTGCTAGACCTCCTCAAGACAGAAACCAGCAGCGAAGTTTTAATTTTAAAATTTTAAAATTTATCTAGTCCCGAACCCCACGTTTTCCATTAAAATAATGTCCCGGCATCCGCGAAATCGGTATCCGCGAGGTTTTTGCGGAACGGAACCCTCGCGGATACCGGGGATTTACTGTACTATCATTTTCTTTATAAAAAAACACACAATTTTAGACCCTTGCAACTGCCCCATTTTCATTCTTCGTGCGGCGTTTCTCTCCTCCCACTGAATACGTGCATATAAAATTTACTATGAAACACACGAGTAGGTACACGGATTTTGACTTAAAATGTTTGACATGCCGATGCCAAAGCGCGAAGCCACCAGACGCCCGCCGCGCCGAGCCATCAGAATCGGAGTCGGATAATCGGGAATCAATATTAGAGCTTTAATCGTAATCAGTCCAATCCTGAATCCCATATTCCCATCGTGATCGAATCGAATCAATCCGTCTCCTCCTCGCGCTCATTGATTACGCTCAATAATCGACGCCGACTTCCCCCCTCCCACCCCCTCCCACCCCTCCCCCCTCCCTCAACCCTTTCACTCCACACCACTTGAGACGCTCCAAGCCGCGTGCCGCCTACCACTCCGCAGCGTCTACAGCCCGCCGCATTGTATCAGAGAGCGTTTCCAGCTTTGAGAGGGTTGAGGGGGGGGAATTCCACAGGCAAATCTGATTGTTTTGAGAGATAGTCCTCTGATTTAAGTTAGTAACCCTTTCAGTACCACACGCCCAAGTATTTTCGTTTTCGTATCTCCAATCTGTCGCACATTTTTTCAATAACTTATTGACAGTTCCATTGACAGTTATTGAAGGCTCCAAATTAAAGGATCTAATGGGTCTGTTGCAAATTTTTGCTGCAACGATTGAGAGTAGATATTCATTGCAATGTAAAATCGCCTGAAAAGTCCATTGGTGGCATCAGAAAGTCATAAAATGCAATAATAAACTCACAAGAGGCGTTTAATGAAATCCAAGAGGGCGGATAAATATCGAGCTTTCTCCAGTGAGGTTGTCATTGGCTATCCTTGAATGTTCGTGGTGCATGCATACAAATTGCTCGATTTTTCTCCGCCATATTGGATTTCATTAAACGCCTCTTGTGAGTTTATTACTGCATTTTATGACTTTCTGGTGCCACCAAAGGACGTTTCAGGCGATTTGACATTAGATTAGACACTCTTGATCGTTGTAGCAAAAGTTTGCAACAGACCCATTACGCTATAATAATTTGCCAAGCGCCTGCAATTAGATGTATAGGCAAAATAAACACCTCAGAGTAGGACTTTTTATCTTCCCAGTAAATTTGAGCGCCTCACCTAGTATCGATCTTTTTGCATAGGTTTAAATGGCAAAATTGCACGGTTGCCAGATTGCGCGAGCCGCCACTGGTTCGAGTACTGTCACTATACGTCCTTTTGATCTACGCAGCTTTCACCTCTCCAAACAATATACTAGAGGCTCAAGTATCGTGATCAATATTCTACTCCTCATAAATCTATCGAAAAAAAATCGATCTTCAGAAGGTCCAAATAATCGATGTTTTTATAGACGCTTAAATGGGAGGAATGATTGTCCTCTCGCCGAGTCACCCTAGCCCTTAATACGGTGGGATGATCGCACACCAAAAAAAAAAAAAAAAAAAAAAACGATTGACCATAGAAAGAGAAATCCGGAAAAATGAGTCGGGGGAAACAAAAAAAAGAAGAATAGAGTTGTGGGAATGGGAATGGAAGTTGGGGGGAGGGGGGGGGGGCAAAAGGAAAGACGACACTCGAAACTGAACAGATGTGAAGGTTGCCATACTACGAGCGACTTGCGAGCGGGGCCTTCGCGTCGCGCCGCGTTTCGTCCGGGCCGAGCGAGTAGAGGCCTGGGCCCCGCGTTTGCTGTGCTATGTTATCTCAGAGTCAATATTATGATTGGAACTACTCAAACAAGAGCCCGACTCTTTGATTGACTCAAGTGCCGACGCGCACCGCGAGCCGCGCCACTTGTACTCCGCACTCGCTCACTTTTTGTCCTCCCTTAGTCCTGTCTGTCGTGATCGGAGGAGGGGGACACTCCCCCTCCCTTCCTTTCACCCTATTTTTGACCCGTCCCGTTCAGTCATCTTCATTGCAGCCCCCCCCCCCTTCCCCCAACCCACAATGCACAAGGCCTGATTTGTCTTCAACACTTCATTCCTAGATGTGTATTGCGATTTTTCTTTTTTTTTCTTTTTTTTGCGCATATAAAGCTTGATAGTCCACGAAATAAATTAATAAAGGTAGATTCGTAAAAACGAATTTTACGAAAGATACGTACATTTGGTGGAATTAGAGGTGTACGCATTTATTAGAGTGTAAAAAAAAAAAAAAAAAAAAAAAAAAAAAAAAAAAAAAAAAAAAAAAAAAATGGCTACGGCTGCATAATCATAATAAGAAAACGGTGCAATGGACTCAGCTAGGTTTGATCTAGATAACCCACTTTTTTATGCGGTGAAACATAAAGTTCGTAATTTTTCAGCGAAAAAAGGGGTTGAGAATGTGAGGGTGGTTTTAGGTTTACTCTTTCCGCAAAGCTCAAAAATTTAAGAGCTGATTCCAAAAAACCATAGATAGCAATGTAAACTTTCTCGAGTGTAGTGATGAAAGTATCTTTCCCGCATATGTATATTCTGAAAGTGCAACTGCGAGGAGGGAAAATCTGCTTCTAAGTATTGAACATTCAACCATTGGCGAATGCAGGTGGTGGGAGGGTGCTCCGTTCGATCAAAAAAGGGGAAAAGGGGTGGACGGAACGGGAAAAGAATGAGAGAAAAAAGAGAAGGGGGTCACCAGGGAGCAAAAATCCCGAGCTCCTCCGCATTCGTGAGGGCTCTGAAGCTGCCAGTTTAAACAATTTAAAAAATGGAAACACAATTTTATAATTCATGTCCAGTCTTTCCTCCGGTTAATACTTTCCTCATTAGAAATGAGTCTTAAGTCTTTGCTCAATTTAACTCTCAAAATGAAACGCCTGAAACTAAACTTCGCACCTCAAAACTGAGGTGCGGGCACCAGGGCTGCCGTTTTGCGTAGAATCAATGCTATTTTTCAATTCACCGATGATTCCACCGGTTGAGACAAGATTACACAGTTCAGTTCAGTGCATGGCTATGATAAACTGAAATACTCGCATCTGTAATCTTTTCTCAACCAGGGGAGTCTTCGATGACTTTAAAAAACTTGCGGATATTTTGATTAATCAACGGAGTTTCCACCGATTAAGGAAAGATTACAGATCAGAGTATTTTTGGGCATTACAGTCATACACTGAACTGAACTGTGTAATCTTTTCTCAACCGGTGGAATCATCGGTGACTAGAAAAATAGCATTGATTCTACGCAAAACGGCAGCCCTGGCGGGCAATTATAATTTAACACACGGAATAGGCAAAAGAGCTAGCGGCTTGGCCGCGGTGGCCCCACGGCTGCAATAAACAGCGAACGATAAAATTTCGGAGGTTGTGCTGCGACAAAATGTCATTCAAAAATCATTGCCGATTGAACGACCGGAACCTCCGGGGGGAGGGGGGCCGGTGGCCGGGGGGGGGGGGGGGGTTACAAGAGAAGAATTGGATGCGTCATCAACAACAGTGTAAACAACCTAGCCGAGGCAGTTTAATATCTAAAGACAGAGTCGCGAACGTGGAAGAACTTTTTTCTTCTCTCGGATAGTCTTCTTCTTCTTCCGACATTTCCTTCTCGTCTCTCTGTACGACATGCGAGAGCCTACATATGTGGAGACCTCATCATTTAGTAAGAAGGAGAACTATTAAAATTAAGCGGACAGGTGATGTAATGCATGCGATCAAGGCCTTTTCTTGGCCGAATCCTCGACTAAGATTGACTGTTGGTTGAAAATGAAGGTATATTAGCAAAAACTTAGCCGTATCCAGGAGTTCGTCTGCTTTCTCTCACTTTGTGACCATTTGAAAGCATGTGTTAGAAAAAAAATGGAGAGAGAGGCTGCCACATGAATCTAGTCCCTATTTCTGTCCTTTTCTAACTCTTGCAGTCAAAATGGTGAAGAGAGACAGAGAAAGACAAACTTCGAGCTATACGTCTTTGAGCTAAGAAACTAGGACGCGTTTCATACAAAGTTAAATGATAAAGTACCTCAACTGGGACAACGTCTCTTTTCACCTATTGGAACGCATGAAAGTTGAAGAATCCTTTTTCCCTTGTTAGATCCGTCAGGAACATCTATAGAGAGAGGTTGAAGTTTTCACTCAAGACCATAGGAGCAAGCGACACCCCATACATTGGGCGCTCATAACGTTATAGACAATATATTTAATGCATTTGTTTTTGTTGTCTATACTATGACCCATGTTAAAATTCGTACTTTGCATGCATGTCTTTTAACACAAAACAAAAAAAGCATCAAGCACACCCCCCCCCCCCCCCCTTTATTTATAGAGTTCACATTACACTGAGAGAAATCACGTCTTTAAAAACAAGGAAACACGTTTGCTGTGACAGTTTACCTTGCGCGAAGTAAAGTTCTGTTGCATGAAGGAGAATCACTGTCACAACAAGGAATCTTTTACTTGTATATCGCAGCAGACATTTTCCTTAGGTTGAAAGAATTCCCCCTCAGTCAATATTTCACTGAGCAGTTTCTTTAACACAACCGAAATACACATTGGATTAAAACAAAATTTCTCTCAGTGTAATTGAAAAAGCATGCAGTAACGGGTTAAGCATTAATCCAATGAATATAATAAGAAAGTATAACTCACCAGAATTGGATCCTTCGTTATTATGTAAACTATTATTATTATTGATATTGGTGCTATTGTTATTATTTTCACCGTTGGTAGCTTTTTCTAGCACCTCGTGATCCTCTTTACAGAACAGTCCATCCTCTCTTAACGCAAATTCGTCGCCCGCGTCAAATGACGTTCGCACGCACTACACCTAAAACAGTCTATATGATATATTTTCGATTTCGCTCGCATCACGAAATCCGTTTTACTAAAACATAAATTGCACCTATCACATTTTGTACCGAACAACCTGAAACAAAACAAAATCATACAATTGATTTTAAAACTTTGAAAAACAAACACTTTGGATGGAGATGAAAGGTAATTCACCGATGGTTCCACCGAGGCACCGATGTACCTAAAGATTATCCAGTTTAGTTCAGTTTTTAGCTGTAATGCATAAAAATACCCGCATATGAATTATTTTCTCAACCGGCAGATTCACCATAAATTGGGATGGAGACTCCAACGGTTAAGAAAATATTATAGATCAGAGTCTTTTCGTGCATTACAGTCACACACTGAAGCTGACCTGAAGAGCGCAATATATTGGTCAACCGATGGAATCATCAGTGAACTGAAAAATACAGTTGAATAAGTACACAAATTGGCCGCTCTGTAAACTACTTAGTACTTACAATCATTTGTTTATTCGTCCGTTTTTCTATTTTGGTCATTTCTGAAACTGATAAGCTTATTTTTTGTGTTTTCATTTTGTATCCCATTTATAATCTTTAATTTTCATACCTATTTTTTTCCTTTCATTATTTCCTTGGAGTTCCGCCTGATTTACAATATAGTGTTGATCCCAGAGACGACATATAATAGAGACCACGCACTATCTATCTTGCCCATGTTTGCGCGCGGTGGCAACTTTTTTTTTCGGGGTCTCAACAGAACACCGAAAAACATGGACCATGGACCACACGTTGACTGATGAGCAAAGTTTTTCAGGTTTTTGCCTAGTGACACCAAAAGCACCGAGATTGCATCAGTCAACGCATGGTCCATGTTGGATGGTGCTCCGTCATGCTCCCTATGTTAATTTCTGTTGAGCTCCGAAAAAAAAGTCAGCTACCGCGCGCAAGGCTAGTGCGTGGTTTCTATTATATATTGTCTCTGGTTGATCCATAGCACGATCTAATTTTATCAAATTCCTTGTCAATCAATTAATTGACTGATCCTATTATTTTCGTTTCTACCTTATCATTTGTTTATTCGACCGTTAATCACTTTCTGTTTTTATTTTTATTTTTTTTTTAGTTTCGGTGCAGATGGATTTAGAGAGGGAATGAGGGAGGGGGGTGCCCAAAGAAGAGTTATAGAAAGAGGTGAGATGCGAGAGGAGACATAAAAATCGATTCCTCTGTGTGCGGTCTGGGGAGAGCGGGCGGGCGGGTGTTTCCGCGTGACTGTGAAAATGACAGAACGCAGCTTCCCTCAACTCAACGGTAAACCCAGAGCGCGGCGCGGCGCGGCGCGGCAGACGCGTGACGCGCGACCTGGCACGGCCGTTCACTCCACATTCGTGTTTGCAAAGTTTCCTGTTTCACGCGACCCAAATTCACCCCGTTGCCAGACCGGGTCTATTTAATCGCTTAGAAGGGAAGGAAAGCTCCCATCTCCAGTAAAATACATATATAGGGATGCGGGTTTAAGATTTAACTAATGGAATGAGCTTCATTGCACTAACAATTTTGTCGCCGTGACATGACGTCTGTCTAGCATACATTTTAACCGGAAATTCTTGTAGCTGTAACCAGAATCCCGGAAACTGTAACTGGAAGTCTGGTTACAGTTACCGCACGTCTGGTTACTTTAACAAGAATTATAGTTAAAACTTGCCTAAACGAGATTCCGGTTGAATTAGCGGGAAACTTTTTCTCAGTTTATTAGGAGCAGCGCTACAAATAAATAAATATATCCAATGGGGTATCCAAAGATTTGAAGAGTACACCTGGGATATTTTAAAAATGTGCGTCGCGTCGAGGTATCAAGAAGCTTTTTGGGACTATTTGTGTTAGAGAGAAACAACTTATGTGAATTTTGAGGGGGAAAGAGCACACTGCACAGGCCCTTAGCTGTGCCCCCGGATTCCTCACTGATGCGATAGATGGACGTTTCGGCTCTGACCATCAAATTCATTATCATTTAGAAAAAAAAATGAAGGGGGGGGGGGGGTAGGAATAAGTATTATAACAAACTTATTGCAAAACCAAGGAAAAGAGAGCTCTGACTCGTCCCCATTGGCTAGTGTCTATGACAGCTCTTTTTTCCTTATTTTATTTTGCAAGGATTTTTCTGATTCAGTCAACCCCTCCCACTTTCCACAATTTTCTACTGATAACAGATCCTCGGTCTAGGCTGAAATGTATAAGTCTTATTTTTCATTTTAAGCGTTGTTCCCGCCCTTCATTTAAATGCCTGCGTGTAAAAAGTAAAAAGTTAGTTGCAGGTGGGAGGGGGTGGAAGGAGACTCATATTTAATGAGCTTTTATGTATTTTTTTCTTTAAGCATTAAATCTGAAATTGTTTGAATATTTGTCAAGGTTATTGCAGTATATATATAGTTAAACAATTAACTATGATTCTGTAACTTTACAAAGAACGCCGAATAAGTATATTACAAAGTTGAAAGTATCTAGGATAGGAAGATAGTATTACGAATTGGAAATGCATTAAAATAATGGCTGAATAGGCTGAATAAGAACAAACAAACAGGTAGAACACCAAAATATTGCACCGAGCGACAACCTTGGAAATACTTCATCTTGTACTGACGCCAACCTCCCACGATCCACCCGCCCCACTTTCCAACTCCAAACCTCGAAGAGGTGGCTGATTTTACTAGGACTGTCACCCCTCATAGTTCTCAAGGCGAGAGCGGGAAGTTCTCACCGATCATCAGCAGAACTGAGACGACTCTTACCAGCTACCTGGTAGGATTGGGAGAGATCGACGCGACATTGCCAAAGCTTCAAACGACTGCTGTATAAGTATATCTATATATATTGTCCGGACACCCTCAACGTCAATTTTATTCCATGTTAGATCTTTCTTGGTATTTACAGTTTCCGCCTTTTCATACGAGATAAAACAGCTCAAATGACTTGTTTAGCAGTGTACTATAGAATTCATCATGGTTAATTCCACGGTAACATAAAACTTTTCGCAAACACCGATAATTATCCTGGAAAAAGTACCATTCACATGTTTAAAGCGCAACCTAACGAATAAATAGTTCCGTCGAAAACTTTTCTTTTAGCAAGTTCTATGGCCGTACTTAAACGACACTTTGAAATCACACTTTTTGGACAAGGGTCATGCAAAAGGCCATCTTGCCAGGTCATTTCGCCTTTTTTTTACTCTTAAAACCCGTATAACTTCAACAATTCGTTAATTTTACAGTCCGTTATTGAAGAATTTGCCGAGAAAAACGCCTGTTGTAGAAATATTTATGGGAAATAAAATATAGACCATCATTTGATATCAAAAGGGATTTTTAAATTTGATGACCAAAAAGAGGGCCCTTCAGAGCAAACCTCGTTTTTGGTTCATTTTTCCTTTTGTTCGACTTTGCAAAAAAATGTTTTGTGGTTGAAAAGAAATAATTTATTCGACTTTTATAACTATTCATTGAATCGGTCACTGAAATTGGTTGAATTTGATGATACTCTCATTCGTCGTTAATTTCCAAAGATTTCTACAAAATTTCAAAATGAACGAATTTTGAATATTTTCACTTGGTGGAGTGAGCCGTCCACTGATATTACTTTCCGTTAAAACTTTGGAAAATTTTTATGACAATGACAATAATTCACCAGTCAAGTTGGCGCAACAAAAGAACTCTGTTAATCACTGATAGTATATTTTTTACTGTGCGCTAATCTCTCAATTAATTAGACCGTTGAAAATATTCTTGAGTGAGGTAGGTAACTATTGCGACGCGACTGTTCGGTTCTTGCCGGTATCAAAAATTGAAGGCGCATTTTTAGAATTCTGTAATTGTAAATGTTATCAGATACAGTATATCTTGTTGTGGTGATCTAAAAACCTCCCTCATCGCTTATTAACCTCAATCAGGTATGATTTATCACTGTAGCTGTATTTTTTAGCAGGACGGTGAGGGGGGGGAGACACTGGACAACACGTAATTAATATTACACCAGTGTACTGGAGAAGCTTACGCAGAATCTGTCGTGGATGGAGCCCTGAAAAAATTGATGCACAAGGGATTCAGCCGAGGAAAGGGGTTTTTAGAGAAGAGTTCCCCTTCCTTAGGGGAGGGGGGTCAAGGAGAGCTGAAGGAGAACTGGTATAGAACATCGTAAAATTTTTCGACACTTGGCTCTTTTATGGAATGCAATCTGCATTTAGATCGATGGTTAGACTTGCGTAAAAAAAAAATCGATGCTTGCCTCTTAAAGAATCGATTTTCCACGAATATTTTAAAAAAAAGCATTGTTGCCAGACTGCACGAGTAACCACTATGGTTTTACGATTTTCATTAGAAAATCATAGGACAAAGCAATTTAAAGACCACATTTCCCAACCAAATCATACGAATCTAAGAGATGTAATTTTGCATATCATAAACGGGTGGACCGTAAAAAATGGCAATTTTCTACATTCATTGGAATTCAATTTTTGCGATGATAATCTGAAGTCTTATTGAAAAGAACGCTAACGCGGACTCCCTTTATTCACAAATACAGTCCGGTACTTCTCATCAGTTTTTAGAGGACATATTGACGTTAGTTTATCAGAAAAGGGCTAAAGCTTACTTTAGACGAAAGTAACTTAGATTAATATTTAAATTATTCAATACGTAGGTATAACGTTCGTTCCAAAAAGGAAATATAAGTAGATATTCAGCTATATGATAAAAAAGTTAAATGAGAAAAAGACGCCGGTTTAAGAGCCTCTTGTAAAGTTGTCGAATTGGCTTTTAGCCCCTTGAGACTAATCCACCTCGATTTATTAATAGCAAAAATTGAAAAAAACAAAACAAAACAAAACAAAAAAACTTTGATGCAGAAATATGTTATAAAAAGTAGACAGACATACCTAACATAATCTCGTTTACAATAAGTTTTGCCTTCTCGAACGAAGCAGGTACAGTTTTCGTCAAGATACTGTTGACATTCTACACATTTTAGGCACTTGGCGTGCCATTCCATGTCTGGCGCTACCCTTAAAATATATTGGTCATAAATTTGATCTCCGCACCCCATACATCGACTAGGCCTTTTGTTTCCTGGAACATAAAAATATCAACTAAAATGTAAAATATTATTTAGAAAGGAAATCATTCACTGAAGTTTTGTACATTCAAAATTATTTATCTAAAAATGTATCCTGACAACCTTTAGGCAACACCGGAATGTCTCTCTTCTTAATAATCGATTCTTGATGAGTCTATCTGCCTCTCATACAATCGGTTTTTTTACACAGGTTTGAAATGCATGAGATTAGCACACAGGCGCATAGAGCTCGTTTATTGTAACTTTCGGCACATGCCTTGAGTTTTGTCCGTCTGCCAGGTCAAGCTGTTCATATTTTCGAGTTATGACGGTGTAATTTTGTTCAAAAACTGTGACCGATGTCTTGAAACTTATCTAAATTGAAAAAGCAGCTTAAAATGCATATTAATCAATCGATAAAAACAAACAAAAAAACAAACAAAAAAAAAAACATTTTGAGTCACGTTTCAATGCATTTAGACACTTGTCAGCGTGCTCGAGTTGCCTCTATCCATATTGATTCAGGGATTACTCACAACGGAGGTATTTAAACCTAGAACCGTCTGCAGAGGCAGCTGATTGAGGAATTACTAACAACTGAGATATTTCAACCTAGAGGAGTCTGTAAAGGAGCAAAGTTGCGGTCGTCAGTAAAATTACTCGACTTCTGGTATAGATGGACACCAATTAAAAACTTTTCAACCTTCTACTTGAAAACAGAACGTCATAGGAGAAAGTACGAGAAGTTGAAGCGAATTGAGGCCATGCGTGACTTTCAACATAGTTTTCGAGGAGTCGTGAGCAAAAATAAGGTTATCATTTACACGGCGTCATGTCTAACTACAGTTCAACCTATCCCAACTTTGTTCAATCCCAGATTTCAAGTTCTAGGAGAGACAACCCACGGAAAGTTGAAAGTTAAATTTCTAAAATCTTAGTTCGTATTATGTAGGAGTAGCAGATTCAAGGCCAGTGACCCACCGCAAACCTTGCAAGCGCTTTACGTGCGCCGCGCCGGCCAGAGCAAACAGAACCTATTAGCAGCTCATAAATCACAACATCCTTTAGGCAGAAATAAAAAATTATTTCCTCGGAGCCTGGCGGCGAGACGCGGCATAATAACAGCGGTTTTGATGGATACCCGCGCGCAGCGAAGGGAAAAATCAATAGGGGAAAAAAGGGGTTGAAACAGGGAGTTGCGGGGAGTCCAGGAAAAAAAAGGGGCAGAGAGGAGCGCGCGAAGGCGCAACCGAACGGGGTAGACTCCGCAGGGAGCGTAGACTTTCATACTTCTGCAACCCGAAACCGAAACGCAGGTGATCGAAGGAACGGAGGAAAAGAGAATGGAAAAGAAGGAGAGGAAAAGAATCTGTCGAGGTAAATATATGTAAATGGGAATAGAGAAGGGAGAGAGGAAGGAACGAGGGGGAAAGGAGTGGGAAGGAACCTTGCGGAAACGCAGCGCGGCGCGGCGGTGAATTAGGAACTGTGGGAAAGGGGTTGAAAAGTTGAAGAGCGCGTACAGAGTTTCCTTCCTTCCTTCCTCCCCTCTTGCCGTTCGCTTTTCCACCCCCTTGCCCTAGCGTGTTGCCTATGTTTATGCCAGTGCGTAGGACACAGAGTGGCTGCTTCGCCGAGCGTAGTAAATCCCCCCTTTTCCCACTACCATCACCCGGCTCCCACCCACGTTCCACCAGCGCCGCATATGACGGTGGATGGCTGGTGGAGCTCGGTGCTCTTCGTATATGAAAGCGCGTCGATAGGAGGTTATGTTACGAGAAGGTCCTGCTCCTGCTCCTAGCTGTTCCACCGTCCATTTGCAAGGTAGTGGAGGCGGGGGATTCCTAAATCCGCCCATGCGCATGACGGCTCGCCGTCTACGATCTGCGTCTCTCTTCTGGAGGCTCGGCGCGCCGCGCCGCGCCGTGCGGGCGATCCGACGCTTACGCTTTTACGCGCGACGTCCTTTTTCCCTCAAGCCGGCTCGCGACTTCACGACTCGAGCCGACAAGACGCGATGCCCCCCCCCCCCCCCGCTTCCTTCCCTCCGTTCCGCGAGTCATCCCGCGTCCGTGCTACTTTAACTTTCCTCAAGTTCATCTCCACTGGAATTCGCTCTTGTTCGATAACGCAAGCTCGATCCCGAGCCGCCAGTGCAGTGCTGCTACTAGAGACTTGGAATTGGAGAAGCCGTGAAGGCGGAGAATTTGAGCATTTTGAAGCGTCACCTTGTCCAATGGCGTTGATGGATGAGGTCGCAAATAAGATTGCGATTTCTTTCAACCTTAGGCTCTCTAGATTTTCAAGGTCCATCATTTTATCATGTTGACACTGAACTTAGAAGTTCTATGAAACATAATGTTGGATGAGATATGGCTGAAGCCATTGGCAGCTGCAAATCTTTCCCCCCTTTTTTCCTTTCATTGTCCTTTCTTCCCCTTTTTCGGACATTTAGGAGCGAGCCGTAGCCCTGTGATAGGGCCCCTACCAGCCTCTCCTCTGCGGCCTCGGCCATGGAATGTGATGCTTTAAAATGTGTAATTATTGTCCTCGATAAGTACATCAGAAAAAAAGAAAAACATGTTCGTGCATCTGATAAACACTATGGAAATCCAGACCAAACTTGGAGACACTTTCTTCGAGCATCGAGCTCGAGTTCTTCATAATTGGGGATGTTGGGAAACTTTTAGACTAGACTGTTTTGAAGTCGTGGAATTTTTTGTTTCGATATTCGATGGTTCAATTTCAGTTCAATGTTGAGCTTAAATCTATGATAGTTATTTTTCTTTCGACCCACGAGGTATCAAAGTCTTAGTAAGGTACTAGAGTAAGGATCCAGAGATCAAAACTTTTCCAAGAGATGAAACAAAATATCGTCGCGGTCAATACTGGAAATTGCGAGTATTGTAAGAGACGCTTATAACTAATCATTCTCTATAGGTTTATTAGTAGTTTCTTCTGTTTTGCCTAGTCAGTTAGGCCTAAATATTCATTTTCTTTATTGAATAAACGATTGCCTAAAAATCGCGAAATATTCCCATTTCTACGAAGATAAACCAGACAGTTTCAAACGTTGATATTCTTTGAGAAAAATTTTAGTATCTGTATTGATAATTCTCATTCCTGCAGACGCCAAAGAAATATATTCGCGTTACTCAACAGTTATATCTTTGTTAACGGTCATAAATTTCTAGCCTTTTTAAAAAATTTGTTCAGAAACTGATTCAAATGATCCAACGCGCGAAGGCATGTACGTGTACGCCATCAAAAGCGACCAAAATTTATTCAAAACCTGCGGAAGATATCAAAAGGCGGCTTCTTATTGACTTGAATAACGACGAGTTGAGGTGCCTTTATATTTGCCAATAAATTTTAACGGGATGAGAGTAACTATTTCGGAGGAAAATGGAGACAATTCAGATGAAATTCATTCTGTTAACACCTCGCGTTTCAATTTTATTACACTTGCCTCTATTGGCGGTAATCTGCATAAACACTCAATTGCCAATGACTCTGCTGGGCAAGGGAAGTGGAGTGGAGTGTCGAGGAAGAGGAAGAGGAAGAGGAGGGGGGAGTCGAAGTCAATTGGAGGCGTTGTTGTCAAATTGTGAGCGGAATAATTGATACCCATACCTTTAAACTATTAAGTTCAAATAAAAAGTATCGCCCGGCTTAATTGCGAAAATTTTGGAAAACGTCAGAAGTAGAATGGTGGTCGCTTTGCGACATGCGAGGATTACCTTTCTTTAAGGTGATTCCAGGCGAAACTTTTCCAGATTTCAATCCGATGGATAGCGCCACTAGTCGCTGTTTGGAAAAGTCGTGTTTTTGGCGTTTTAAACTGAAACCAAGTCTATCTCTCTCACTCGCACTCATTGCGGCTTGCGGGAAGTTTCGTATTTCATAATTTCCGACTTTATTTTTGAGTGTTTCAGCCTGAAACTTTCAGGGTATCTTCCCGAAGTATGCTCGCAAGTGCTGACGTTCCTGAAATTTGTGTTTTTAGCGTGAATTCGTCAATTTTAGCCAAAAACTGTTGACTTTTTGAGCAGCGCGACGTGGTGTCCACAGTTGGAACTATAATCGACCCTGGAATCACCTTAACCTTTTAACCAGCGTTTTTCAACCCCTTTCTAAAACTGTATAGAGGAAAGAATCGACCTGCAATAGGTCTGTGGCAAACTTTTGCTACATCTTAATGGAGGACCCATATAAAATTGCGCCTTTCATTCCAGAAAAATAGTGTTAAGATATATCCATGATGCTGGCCAACTAAACGGGTCACACTGGGGGAGTCCCTCCTGACAAAATTTCTCTACGATGAATCACATTTTCTCAGCATAGAAAATTGCGATTAAAGTTAGGACTCCCCTTTTGTTAGCCGCTCATTTGTGACTTGACAGCCAACTTGGAGTTTCATTAAAGCATTTATTGAATTTGTGGGTATTTAGAGGCGCCCAACGTTATTATTAGGCAATTTTACACCAGAATAGTGCATCTCTATCGCTGATGCAAAAGTTTGCAACCGACCCATTTGACAACGGGCAGGCCGCAGGTAGGCTCCGCAGAATCGGTAGTGATAACACTCGAAGCCCAATGGCGGCGAACGCGAATTGCGGACTGAGGTCATCAAATAGATTTGCCAGACGTAAATCGGTCGTCCTGATGATCCTGCAGCCGCGGGTGTCATCAGAGTGAAGCCCTCTAATACCTGTAATACCAAGTCACAAAGTATCTTTGAGAACAAGGTGAACGCTCACTGGACGGATTGGAGGCAGGTCGGAGGACCACAACATCAGCGTCGTCGCCCGACCGAAGTCACTCACGACTCGCGGGTCGCCGGTCGCGGGCCCCTCAATCGCAGTCTGTGAGATAACGCTGGCGCCGACTGACCGACGGACGCGAACCGACGGAACGATGGAAAGACGCAAGAGAGGCGCAAAGGCGCAAAGTACCGCGAACCGCGACTATCCACCGTCCGGACTGCGGATGGACCTCATAGCAACCAGTTTTTCATCTCCTTCACCTCTTACATCGGCGAGTTTTCCTCACTTTTTTCCTCTCTTATTTATTCACATCTTTACTCACACTCATTCACTCACCCTCCATCTCTCCCCTCTCTCCCGTCTCTCCACACCCCTTCCGAATCTCTCTCTCTCTCTCTCTCTCTCTCTCTCTCTCTCTCTCTCTCTCTCTCTCTCTCTCTCTCTCTCTCTCTCTCTCTCTCTCTCACGCGCACACAGATCCACTTACTGAATCTTTCTTCCTCACACTCAAATACACACACACACACTTATTTACTCACCCTCCATCTCTCTATCTCACACGTGCACACACATTCACTGTCCGGCTATTTCTCTGCCCCCCCCCCCCCCGGACACACACAAACACACACACGCGCACATTATTTACTCACCCTTTCTATCACACGCGCACACACTCACATTCACTTACCGACTATCTCTGTTCCTCTCTCACACACACATACATACTCACTCGCCTCTTGTCACTCAACTCGAATCGTCGCCACTGGCTTCGCGACTCGACCGCGGTCGCCTCTGTCGCCTCCATTGACACCGTTTTTATGAGACTCCGCTAATTTTTCCATCCTCCTCGCGGAACGGAGGGAGAACAGCGCCACCACTAAAAATAAAAAATAAAAATAAAAAAAAACACGATTTCAGCATTAATAAACCGGAGGAAAAAGGGGAGATTTTTTATCCTCCCCTCCCTATCTGCTTCTTACTCCTTGTTCACTCCCCTCTCCTCCCTTTCTTCTTTTATTTTAGTAGTCTCCACGTTAATTAGTGTATAAACTTAGAATAGAGGCGGCACTACTGATACTGGCGACTAAGTGCATCAAAAGTCGCGAAGGGGGGGGGGGGGGGGGGAGCAACTAGGCGGCAATAAATCGCTCCATGCAGCAACTGCATGGTTTGCGGTGGACGGTGAACGCACGTAACCGAGAGGCTGTTGCGAGACTCAAAAGCAAAATACTAATTAAATCCTTATCATTTTTCTCTTTCACAGTATCACAATAATTTTGTGCTGGCTGCCGCAGTTTGCAGTTTGTCTCTCGGAGCGGACTAATTTCGTGGAGGACGTTTGCGGAATTGATAATCAATCGGGGCAGTCTCATTAGCGTTCCTCCGTAGCTTGTCTGGGAGTTTGTTTCCTAAATATGCGTAGAATAGCTCCTTGAAAGGAGTTTTTCATGTTCGCAAAGTTCGGGTGAACGAATATGCTTCATCCAAAAATCATTGGCTGAATTTCAAAGTTTTACGAGCATGGATCGATTTCATTGGGTTTGCGGTTTCAATTTCAAGCTGATATTCAGGTGAGTGCATGATTCACGATCAACTGCGCCCGCAAGAAGTAGTATCAGCTCGTGCCAATTGGGAACCGGGTTTTTTACCATTTAAACCTACGCAAAAGCATCGATTTTGTGGGGTTTCAGTGGAGCTCCTGAAGATATAGATTACTTTACAATTACAAGGGAGAGAGAATCCTTTATTACCACATTGCCCGAGCTGCTACTGGAAAGATGGTGGGATGATGCCCTCTTCTTATTTTTATAACTTCGGTTCTGACAGTTCTATTTACATGCGCAGAAGTATCATTTTACGACCTCTGCGCAGGTTCCAGCGCTGCTTTCCGGATGAACACAAGGACCGTGCTCACTCAAACGACTAAAGCTTTGTGCCGCTTGAAAGACTCGGTTAACAATCGTAAATGAAGCGTAATAAAATATTCACTAACTACGATGGTTAGTCGAGTCTATTAACAGGCACATACCTCTAGTGATTCATGAGTTTGGGGTCGATGATTTCATTTAGTAGCGCTGCAGAGAACCTCCGCAGAGAATGTAAATAAATGAATTACAGACTAAACATTGCATTTGAAGTTCAAAATCGCCCGAAACCCCGCCAATTCCACAACAACAACAATAACATTTGGGTGATACCAACCTCCAAATGCATCGGTTAATCTGTAATATCTTGTTGATTTCGGCAGTTTTAGTCGAGGGACCAGGCATTACTAAGCATTCTCGAGGAAGTAGACTTGATAATCGCAAAAAGGTCGCAAAAATTGATTGGTTTTTAATGGCCTAAATTTCCGTTCAAAAATGCGTTTATGGGGAAAATGCATTGAATCAGAGATTGTTTGGAACCAGAGGCCTTCGGATGGCAATCGATACGATGTATCAATCAACTAGAACAGTCTATTATAGACTGTTACTATGAAGAGAAGCGAGAAATTCAAAATTGACCGATCAAAATGTCAGTAGCATTTAAGCCAAACATTTTCCTAGATTTTAGATTTCCCGCTCGTCACTGAAATCACCTACGCTCAGTGCTCATTCAGCGCGTAAATTAACGATTCGGTGGTTTTGCTGTCTGTTGGTGTTGCTGCCCAGACCTGTTATCTTCGAAGTACACAGCCCCCCGAGATACAAGATAGTCGATGCGTTCCTCTTCAAATCGTCACAGGTCGGAGGGCGACGCGACGTATTAGTACTGATACCAACTGAATGCGGCCGGACGGATGAATCGAGGACTGGACTGACCATCAACGAACAGTGGACAGTGCGGCCGCGGGACCAGCGTCCAGCCGGTCAAGTCCGCCGTTCGCCGCACCACGCTCGAACTCGCGCATGGGCCGCGGCCGCAGCATGTTCAGCGTCTGAGAATTAATTTATGCTCGACCGAGGTGTTCAGCTGTTAGTTGCCATCTGAGGCTAAGCTAAGCTCCAACTGGCCAGAGCGCGGTGCGGCGCGGCCTGGTCGCGCGCTGGGACGGCACACCTTCCTCTAAAGAGTGAAAGAGACCGAAGAGAGGGGGGTGAAGGAGAGAGAAAGAAGAATAGACAAAGGGAGAAAGGGGGGCAGGAGAGGTGTTTGTGAATAAGCAAAACACGGTCAGGCGCCAGACGAGGTGTTCAAGAAGTGTTTGAGTTTTGCCGCCCCACCCGAAATCTCTCTCTCGCTCTCTCTCTCTCTCTCTCTCTCTCTCTCTCTCTCTCTCTCTCTCTCTCTCGCTCTCTCACTCTCTCACTCTCTCTTCCTCTGTGCTCTGTGGTTCTGCCCATGCTCTTCTTTTCTCCCTCTTTCTCTCTCTCTCTCTCTCTCTCTCTTCTCTCTCTCTCTCTCTCTCTCTCTCTCTCTCTCTCTCTCTCTCTCTCTCTCTTTTTTCTTCTTTTTTTCAGCCAACTTCCACTAATTTATTATCATCATTTTACCCGACACATTCATGAACCATGTCCATTTTTATTTCTCTCATTTGATACCGCACTCCTTGCTCTCTTGTCTCCGATTTTCTCCCCCCCCCCTGACGTCGTCTCCTTTTTTCTCCCGTTCTACCACCCCCCTACTCTGTAATCTTGTCCTTGCTTATGGGGGTATGATATTCCCTCGAAAGTACTCGTATTTGCGGTAAACCTGTACAAGTTGGGGACACGCCGTATTTATGCAAGCACAATAAAAACCGATTATCATGTGTAAAGTCACGACACTGGGACATTTCAAATCGACTAACAAAACACACCATCCCGAGAGTCTGGCACTTCTTATTGTTTATATTATTCTCCCGACGACGAGAAAAAAAATCGTGCAGTGATCGTTTCGGTCCTCATAATTAGTTCGAAATAGCTATTTTTTTCCTGTTCCGGAGCCGTTGATTCATTACTATACGCCAATCGAGAATCATTTCATTCATTTATTTTATTCCCGCTAATCGTGACCGTCGAGTGCACTCTCACATCGCGTCATCGCTCTCGTATCGAAATTTCGGTGACCGACACACTTTCTCCGGTCGTATGATGCAAAGACATAAATGTTCAAGTGGAGGATGAAAAAGTTTAAAAGACGCACACAGAATTCTGGAAAGACAACAATAAACGCGTATACACGGAGAAACAAACTTCGGTTCATATGGAACACTGAGAGTGTTTGGTTCCAGTAACCGAAGTTTTCAGTTGTGAGTACCGAACTTCAGTTAGGAGTATGTACCATTGTACCGTAGTGGTTCAGTGGAACGAGATGTGAGTCATAGTATTAGTCACACTTACCGACCTTCGGTACTCCTGTCTCCTAACTGAAGTTCGGTACTCACAACCGAAACTTTGGTTACTGTAACCGAACACCTCGGTGTTCCATATGAGCCGAAGTTCAGTTCTCATAACCGAATTTTTTTTTCTCCGTGTAGGCCTCTTTAGATGATAAAATTTGATCCTCGAAGAAGCTTCCAAGAGGGAATTTTTAAAGCCCTGGAGACTTGTAGAGTTCATCGTTCCTTCAATTAGAGAGTATCAGTGGCTGTTCGTGCAATTGGCAACAATTTTTTTCCATCCGTTTCTATGTAAAAAAAAAAAAAAAAAAAAAAAAAAAAAAAAATTCATAGTGAAGCAGTGCTTCGCCAAAAATCGATTATTTTACACAGGTTAAATGGAGAAAATACATTGTTGGCGAATTGTGCGAGCCGTTGCTGAAGAGGATAAGCTCGTAATGATTGCTCCAGTTATAAAACCACCGAGACACGAGCTTCAGTTGGTAGATTTTTTTCCAAACAGCTACCAACAAAGCTGGAGTTTTGCGAGTGACGGGCAGAAAATTGGCAACAATGGTTTCAAAATGACGTCATATTTACCATCACACGAGGTCAACTATGGCGTTAATCGATTACTCGGAATCGGCGAGATCAATCAACTGAGGCTACTGAGAGATGTCTGATGTGTTACTAGCTCGATCTCGCATCTGCGCGCGATGAATCAAACTAGGATGGATAGAAAAAAAAAACGCATGCATGAGTCATTTAAGAACTTGCGAGCATACAAAGCTTTAAGTTCAGCTCACAACACCACACAAGATGTCGACAAAGATTATACTAATTATTATATGAGTCGCAGGAAAACATGCGCTTCGGCATTTCACAGACCGCAAATAAAAAGCTTGGGCGAATCTCTTGCCGCTCATTTCATGATTATAAAAAATCAGACTCTGCACTTTATAGTTTTGCGGAATAGTCGTCTTGAAACATATTTCAGGTCATTCAAAAGCTAGTAATCTGACAAATCTTGTAATGTTCACAGATTAGATTTTGTTTGCCTAGTTCTTTTATAACATTAGTTCAAAGGCAGCGTGCTCCAACGCCTGCGTTTTCCTTTGTTTGAGAGTATATTTCCCTCCAAGTTTTACAACCATCTCGACGATAGTTTTTTAGTCTCGTTTCAGATTCCGATAAAGATTGCAATAATTCGACTGTAACTGTGCCTATTGTAAAAACCTTGCTGGGGGGGGGGTACCCTGTACCGCTCTGGGGGAAAAAAAAGAAGAAAAAATCAACAAATTTAAAAAGTTTTCTTCGAAAAATCAAGGAGGACAATTGAAATAAAGCCGTTGAATTTGTAGAACTGATGGGTGGTGATTTGAGGAAGGAGGTAAAATTGCAATCTGCGCCCCCTTTTCCTCCTTCGGAAATGTGGGCGCAGCCTTGTCTAATCATTTCTACGTTAGTAACTGTTCCACCCATGTTGTGATAGGTCATAGTTATCGGAGCGGCAATTTGATGTAACATTCCATAACTTTGTAAAACGACCATTAAGATCTACTTATCTACTTATTCATTATTAATTACAACCTTTCAGGGTTATTTTACTTTTGCTATCTTTTCCCTCCAACACCCAGTCCAGTGGACTGAAGTCCAAAGCAAGTTTGAATCACGCGCCGCCGCGCCGGCTTGTCCAACATTGGATCATGGGCGGGTACAGGGAATTGTCTTTCTCTCCCTCCCTCCATTTGAACTCATGTGCTAGAAAAGGACAGCAGAGGGGGCCATCACGTGACTTTGGCCCCCTCTCCTGTCCTTTTCTAACGCACGTTTTCAAATGGGAAGAGAGAGAGATAGACAATTCCCTGTATCCGCCCATGCATTGGATACTACAGACGAATGAATATGAAAATACAATCCTTTCAGATGGTATAAAAGAAAGGAACCCGATATAACGCCACAGGAGCAGACAAAACCTGTCGAATTTGTGAAAAAAGGGGGGGCGAAAAATACTTCGCTTTCAAAACAGACGATGGATCAAAATGAGAACTAGACAGAGGATCGCGAGGTAAAAATGAGGAGGGGGAGGGGGATGTTAGGTTAAGGGTTCGAGAGCTTAAGAATTGAGAAACCCAAGAGAGGGGAAAAAAGGATCGATTCAACCGACATAATTTTCTAGGATGCCTATAATACATCAGGAGATTAAGAGAACGAAAACCTAGGAGTGTGCTATGCGTAGAAGCGGTGGCGCTAAGCGTAGAGCGAGGAAGAGGGAAAGGTGGGAGCAGGGGTGGGGTGGGGGTGGAGGTGTCGGCGCTGCGCCGGGGATTATTTTCGTCCCACCGATAAATTGGTCCTTAACAGGGTCTAATTTGGGGGGCGTGTCATTTGAAGGAGCACGAGAGTTTGTGGCTGCTGCACCGCGCCGCCCGCCCCCGCGCGTGTTGACATGATATTTATAAAAGGTAAAGAGAAAGGGATGTGTTACAGAAGCCCCCCCTCCCCTCGCTGTACATGGCGCAGGCGCGAACAGCGATAATAACGCTTGGTTGGTTTTGTGGGGGAAGGGTGCGGGAGGGAAGAACCTCACACATCTGAGCGTTAATCAAGATTTGACTAACTATAAGCTGATATTTTAAATTAATGGAATTAATAAATATAAAAAGAGTGAGGTTAAAACAAAAAATAGTTGGTGAAAGATAAAGAGATGGTTTTGAGTTATTTAGCGTCGTGACCTTCATATTTGGGACTTCGTAAGTCTGTAGTAATTTTATTGGCGTCGTGAAATTTCGCAACAAAGTGACGAAAATCAGCACCTAATTCAGTGTATACCCTATGACGACTTCATCGAGAATTTCTCGCTTGCTACAAGCTTCTTGGAGCCTTTTTTGTTAGCTCGCGTTCCTTGCGACGACACCTATCAGCATCTATCTCCATTTTCACTATTTAAAGACCAAATGAAAACGTCTTATAGTTCCAATTTAGAGGTTATATATTATTTTGTTTGGGAGTGTGAAACGTAGTTAGTACTTGCAAATACAAGTGATCCAGTCGGATGTGAAGCCGCTGGTTCTCTCAGTGAGGAGTGAATTTTAGACTGTTCTTTGTATGTGTTACGGGCAGATCTAGGTTTCTGGGCGGATCTAGATGTGCCCGGGCAGATCTTAGATCGGCCCGGGCGTACTTAGATCCGCCCGTTTAAAACGGGCAGATTTAGGTGTGCCCGGGCCGATCTAAGATCTGCCCGGGAAACAGTGGGCCAACCTAGTTCCGCCTGGGCGGAACTAGGTTGGCCCAAAAAAAATGAATGCAAAAAAAAAAACACAAACAAAAATAAAACAAACAAAAAAAACAAAAACAAAACAAAAAACATTAAAAAAAAACAACAAAAAACAAAAAAAAACAAAAACAAAAAAAACAAACAAAACAAAACAAAACAAAAAACATTAAAAAAAAAAAACAAACAAAAATAAAACAAACAAAAAAAAAACAAAAAACATTAAAAAAAAAAAAAACAAAACAAAAAACAAAAAAAAAACGAAAAAAACCAAAAGTGAAAAAAAAACAATGAAAGAAAAACAAACAACAAAAATAATTATGCAGCAATTAAAGAAAAGAAAAAACCGCCTACAACAATTTTTACAGAATTTCGAAACTGCGTTTTTATTTGTTGCAACATAGGCTAGCATTGTGACACTTGGAGTTGCATTGGATTCCTTTCTTTTTACAAGCACACTTGTTGTCACTGCACCGTCCGCGGCAAGAACACTTGGTAAATCCTTGCCCACCAAGTTTTGAATTGGCGCGACTGAGAGACCGGAGCGAGATGGAAGTATCCGGCACTTCAGCAGGCGATATAAATTGAACCTTGCAGGATTTGAACTGGTTTCGGGCGTAAAGAGCCTCTAACTAGCCCTGCTATTAATATTTTATCTTATTTTATTTTATTTTATTTATTTATTTTTTTATTTTTTTTATTTTTATTTATTTATTTATTTATTTTTTATTTTTTTTATTTTTTGTTTTTGTTTTATCGGCCCAGAAAAATAACTATCGAAACTAAATATGCCCAGATCCAAAACGGTTGGGCACACCTAGATGTGCCCATTTAAAACGGGCATATCTAGGTTTTCGCGGGCGGATCTAGATCGGCCCAGCTAAAATTGGGCGGACCTAATTCTGCCCGAGCACATCTAGGTCTGCCCGGGCGGACCTAATTTCGCCCGGGCAAACCTAGATCCGCCCGGAAAACTAGATCTGCCCGTAACATATGCATGTCAATAATTTGCAAAATTTCAGGCACGCGGTTTCACAATCCGTTTATCAACAGAGAGACACACCAAGTTTTTTTTATTATTATATTATTTATTTGGCTTGGCTTATGACTTTTCTGGAACCTACACTAAACTTTAGGTAAATGATTAATTCTAGAGATTTTTAATTCCATCAGAAGACATCAAAGACTTGCATTCTGACACCAATGCTAACACTCAGATTTGCTCTGCAATCTCTGCCGTGGACCCGCTTTTGAAGGAGTCCCAGCGATTATAGACCAGTGAAAAGTTTGATGCATGCAAGTTGCATCAACAGTCGGAATCCGAACCCAGGACAAACGCATTGGCAGTCAGGTGTCCTAACCACCAAGACTCTGAGGCAGGCCGGCCTTTCAATAACTCTTTCCTTTTGGACGCGTCTTCAGTGGCATCGCGTGCAATCTGGCATCACTGCATTCTACTCATTTAAACTCATGTAAAAAGTCGAATTCAGGGGGTGCGCACAGTGCACACGGTGAATTCGATACATTGAATGCTTTTAAATGGAGGATGCACATTGTTGCCAGATAGCACAATGGTCTTTATGATCCGACAACACCGTCAAATTGACGGAGACCCAATTTTTCGAGGTGCGATGTCTCAATAAGAGTCGATTTCGGTCTCGACGTGGATAGACATTTTTCGAGCGGTGAATTAATACACGGACACATAATATGGAGACTTCTACAAGCGTACGCGCGCGCACACATGAATATACTCCACACTCCACACACACGCAAAGAAAGGATGTAAGTGTGTGTGTGCGTGCTCAGAGCTAGTAATTAATTAGGACTTGTTCCCCTCCCGTCACCCCCTTCAACATTACCCCTCCCATCAGTGGACTGAGGAGTTTGGACTTCTGCTATGCTCCAGGTCTCCAGCCTAGATCCTAGCCAAACAGAACCTTACCAAACCACACTTTTTTTAAACTAATCCAGGTAGCCGGCCGGTGATGGTGACGGTGACTCCATCCGTGCGGACTCAGAGGGATACACACTACACAGGCTGACACGGTGGCGACAACGCGTCGTCCGACCATGGGCGGACACAGGGAATTGTCTTTCTCTCTCTCTCCCTCCATTTGAACTTATGTGTTAGAAAAGGACAGCAGAGGGGGCCATCACGTGACTTTGGCCCCCTTCTTCCGTCCTTTTCTAACGCACGTTTTCAAATGGGAGGAGAGAGAGAGAAAGACAATTCCCTGTGTCCGCCCATGCGTCCGACGACGGCGATGCACATGCATGACGCGTTACCACCGATGCCCTGATCTTGATGCCTGCCCGCTGCCGCCTCATTAGCAATCGCGCGACTAATTGTCGCCTCCCATTGTCGCCAACCTAGTTCTCTCTTTTTCTATCTCTCTCCCCCTTTCTCTCTATCTCTCTCCCCCTCTCTCTATCTCTCACCAACCCCCCCCCCCCCGGTCCTTCCTTCCTCATGCATCAGATTTGCCTCCGTCTGTTTATATTGGTGCGTGTGAAAAATGTGAGCGAACCTCGACAAAAATTCTGAGGGTTCTCGCACTTCTTCCGATTCTTGTACAGATGTCTCTCTCACTCACACTTCTTTCTCACCTGTCTCTCACTCTCCTTTTCCTTCTTTTTTCGCCCCTCTTTTTTCCTGGCGTTCCAATACGCATGCCCCGTTCAAAACAAGAAAGTAAAAAAAGTGTAAAAGTATGTGAATTTTTATTTAAATTGCGTCAAGTTTAAGAGCGGTTAGTTGCTGGTTGCCTTAAAACAATAAAGATCCTATAGTGAAAATTGGCGAATTTCATTATTCCAGTGGGGCTTGTGCAATGCGGCAACAATGGATTTGTCTCCATTGAAACCAACGTAAAATAATCGATCTTCAAGGGATCCACTGAATCCCAGAGAAATCGATACTTTTGCATAGGTTCAAATGGCAAAGAATATGGTTGCCAAATAGCGCGAACACTAGGTATTATTCTCCTGTACGTCAGAGGATAACTAGTTTTCCTCTCGTACTAAATCCACTTTAAAACCTTGAAATCCACAATGGACCATTTAAAGGCGAGCAATGAGGGAAAAGACAATGGTCGCGCAAAAAAAAATATTTGCAAGACTAATGCAAGGCAACCGGTACAGCATTGATTGTTAAAATGCTCTTGGAGACTTTAACGCCAATGTAAGAAAAACAACCATGCGCTTTCACGGGTTATTTTCGCACGGGCGCGATGCGGTGAGTTCAGTCGCACTCGCGTTGATGTAGGGCTCTGCAAGGGTAGAGAGACCCGTGGTCACGGTGGTAGGACATCCTTTGCTGCGGTTTTTTTCTGTTGAGAGAGAGAGAGAGAGAGAGAGAGAGAGAGAGAGAGAGAGAGAGAGAGAGAGAGAGAGAGAGAGAGAGAGAGAGAGAGAGAGAGAGAGAGAGAGAGAGAGAGAGAGAGAGAGAGAGAGAGAGAGAGAGGAGAGAGAGAGAGAGAGAGAGAGAGAGAGAGAGAGAGAGAGAGAGAGAGAGAGAGAGAGAGAGAGAGAGAGGGAAGAGATAGAGTGATAGGTGAGAGGGGCGGAAGGAGGGAATGTGCAAAAGAATGGCGGCGGTGAAGAAAAGAGTAATTGAATAAAGAATAAAGTGAAGAAGAGGAAGAAAAAAAGCTAGTCCATGGAAACAAAGCAAAGCTATGGACCAGAAGCTGCTGTAACTTGTAGCGGTTCGTTTGAGGCTGGTTCGCGCGCATCCTGCATGCAAGCAACAATGTCCGCGTGCAAACTCAGCGCCCCCTCGCCTTCGCTTGCGCTGCACTCGGCTTTATCACACATCACACTCACACAGACAGAGTGGGAGCATTTCAAAGCTCTATTACACTGTTGCCCAATCCCTGCCATCAAGAAAAAAAATATGTATAAAATAAATAAATGGCCTGCGCGCGCTTGTATATACAAAATAATACTCGAGCGCACGTGACGGCTGTCATTCAGCGAAACGCGCCAGGGCTGCCATTTCGTGCGTATACTGAACGAAAATTCCAGCTCACTGATGATTCCAACAGCTGACCAAAAGATTATTAAATTCAAATCAGTGTAAGATTCAGGGCTGCCGTTTTGCATATAATTAATCGAATTTTTTCAATTCACTGATGATTCCACCGGTTGAGAAAAGATTACACAGTTCAATTCAATGTATAACTGAAATGCATGAAAATACTCTGATCTGTAATCATTCCTCAATCAGTGGAAGCTCCGTTAAAATAACCGCAAGTTTTTTAAAGTCATCGACGACTCCACCGGTGAGAAAAGATTACAGATGCGATCATTTTCGTGCATTACAGTCATACATTGAATTGAGCTGTGTAATCTTTTCTCAACCGGTGGAATAATCGATGAATTGAAAAATGCGATTAATTACACGCAAAACGACAGCCCTGGTAAGATTGTAACGCACGAAAAAATACATGCATCCGTAATCCTTTCTCATTCATTAAAGTCTGCGTGCCGCTGACTTAAAAAAAAAATGGCAGATTTGCTGATTATACGGTGATCTATTTACTATCATATGCATATTTGATTGTTTTTCTTTTCTTTTTTTTTAAACTGTGTATCTGGCATCAATGACTTATAGTGTCTTTCGGGTGCAGACGTATAAATTAATGTAATTAAAAACACTGGATATTAATGAGAGCAATTACGAGTCGGTAAACTTTATAGTAGAATACGTATGTAGAGCAGTATGTACCTACATTAATCGGATGAAATTATGAAAACTTGAGCGCGAACCACAATTACATCGTCCACGTCAAAGAAAGAGTACGTAACTTAAGACACGAAAATAAATGAAACGAGGGGAAATAAAAAATCGGCAGTGGTCAGTTTTCCCCCTTTTGAATAATTTACGACTCCGGGGGACCAGATGACTAGTTGCTAATTAAGCAGAACGGCTGCTGCTGCTATAGTGTTGCTCGCTGCTCTGTCTGAGCCGCGCTATAACCTCGTGTTTGGTCTCTGCATCTCTGTCTACCGTCAGCCGTCCGTCCCATGGCAAGCGTGATCTTCTCTGTCTCTCCCGATATCATCAATCTGTCTCGAGTCATTCGGCTCCAAAACTACTGTCTTCCCGACTTTGTTTTACCTTTTTTTATGAATGGGATCATCCCTTCCCCTCTCATACCCTCTTTTATGTCCTCTCTGTCTTTTCTGAGGCCTTGCAGGAAGTCTCCATCTGGTTTGATGGGGTGAGCGGAGGGGGAGGGGAGCAGTTACGTTTCGTCTGATCGTTTCCACGAAACTCTCAACTCTAAATTCATCGCGCGAACATCACCTCCGAATCAATAAAATTGAGTCGGTGTCCGGAAGAAGTGCTTGTAAAACTTCAAGTGCGCTCTTTCGGAAAAATCTGCCGTATAATCACGTTGAAATTTCTACGGAAGAGCAAATCTGATCTTCCGTAGACCCTCTTCTTCCGGAAATCGCTTCAATTTTGTTTGCATTTAGATAGCCCAAGTTTTTCTCACTGATGCCGCGGCGGCGAGACTGTAGAACTGTAAAGTTTTGCCGACAGCACGCTCGCAAAACGTTAGTGCTTTGAGAATTGTGGTGAGGAGAAGACGAAATAAGCTATTTAAATATTTTCAGTCTGTTAGGAACCGTGTTACTCCTCTGTGAATAGAGAATCGTCAGTTGATTGGGGGGGGGGGACAAAAAAAACTCGCTCTGTGACCTGCTCTGAGTTTAGAATAAACTCAGGAGGAAATAAATATTCGTGAAAGTTATCATTAAATAATTAAATATGAGTTACCAAACCAGTGTGATAATTTTGACAGAATCAAAAATAAGTGTTATGATGTCTTGGTGGTAATAGTATCGCTACTGTTGGGAGGGTATCAAACTTCCCTCCAATGAAAGAAACTAATTGCGAACTCTCTTTGACCAAGAAATAAGGAGATCACGCGTAGACAAAAGTTACCGCGATTGCTTGCTTTACGGTTGATCTGCGATGATACACCGGCAAATTTTGAAAAGCTACCTCGATTTAATTCAATTCAGCGGGCCGATCATTTACTTCATCGTTAAACCGATCGTTAAGACTGTGTATGATAGATTCTTTTGGTCGAATATTGTAAAACTTAGCCGTTGCTATGGTAACCATCGTTATACTGACCGTTTTTTAAAGGTTACTCATGAGTAGCCTTTATAAAACGAGACTTTTAACGATCATTACCATAACAACAGCCAAGTTTTACAATTTTCGACCAATAGCATCACTCGTAGACAGTTTTAACGATAAAGTAAATGATCGGCCCGCTGGAGAGATCGAGACCAAAAGTCAATCGTGGAAAACTGCCGAGCGTC
The DNA here is from genome assembly GCA_011764245.1 of Trialeurodes vaporariorum. NCBI lineage: Eukaryota > Metazoa > Arthropoda > Insecta > Hemiptera > Aleyrodidae > Trialeurodes > Trialeurodes vaporariorum. The sequence continues at coordinate 70,542,075 of VMOF01000002.1, forward strand.
GTCGGAATATTTCCTTCCACACAATTGAGGCAATTTTCCCAACATTATGTCAGCATAAATAACAAATATTTATGTTTGCTCTCAGACTGTCTATTTAATGGATTCCTGGAGCCATAATAATCATCAAATTGGTTGAGAGATAAATTCGTAATTTTGAAAACAGCTGTCGGCTATCTCTCAATAGGTGCTAGGGATGCAGAGTATTTGTATATCTTGACAAAGTATGACTTTCATATAATGTGATTCTCGATCTTCCTCTCTGCTTTCAAACCAAACAATTATTTACCTAAAAATTAAAAGTTCACCTCTAAGTCGAATGAATGCTACTTTTAAATCACATTTAAAATGTTTCGCTTTTTTTCCCTATATTTTAAATTGTCTGTTCGACGTTCGTGGTATTCTAATCTCTTAGACAACCCAATTTTCCTATCAGTAAAATTAATTTGCATACTTATGTTCCCAAATGCGACCAGTGTTGTGGTGCGAAATTACTACAGCTTTACCTATCATGAAGTTAGTATACCCTATAGAAATAATCAGCCTTGTTAACTGAATAAGCTGACGAATTGCTATAACCCGTGGGAGCCTTATAAGAAGTGTCAGAATATCTGTATACCGAAAAGAGGACAGTAACATCAAACAAACAAAAACCGCATTTACAGTCGCATCCTTAAATATAAAGGAAAATTGACTTGAAGTAAGAGAAAGTTTACGCTTGAACAAGTTTTTCCCCATTTGAAAATTATAATTGCAAATACTCCAAGATACCCCACAAATGTTGGCTATGACGCTAAACTTAGCTAACAAGGAAAGGAATGAGATAGCCTAGAAAGAAATTGGGTCATTTAGGAAAAACGTTTAAAGCATTGCTCATTTTTATTTTGACACAAAGTAACACTTTTGGATCCATGACTGATTTTCAGTTTGTCAATACTTTATTCTTCCCACATCATGTTCAGATGAGTCATAATTTTTCTTGGACTTCGAAGAGTAGGAAGTGAGGACTAAGCCCCACGAAAGATCCCTAATGTTTATTGTTTTGGATCAATGAAAATTCACGGTTTTCAAAGACTATTTACATGGACAATAGACAGAGTCTCAAAGTCGCGTATTATATCAGAAATCTCTCTTAACCAATGGGTCTGCTGTAGTTTTTTGCATGCTACAGCTACGGTGAGGCTCTATCCGAGTGTAAAATCCCTTTGAAAATAACGTCCAGAGCACCAGAAAGTTCCAAAATACTCTTAAACTCAATGCATGCGTTTAAACAAAATCCCAAGATGGCGGTCAAAATAAGCAAGTCACTATGAAGAAGTCCTATTAACTTTCAATGGTAATAAGAGCTATTCACCAAAGAGAAAGCTGAAATAAATTAGATGGGACTCCCCTATTATTGTGACCCGCTCATTTATTTGACCGCCCAGCGGCGGCTCGTGCTATTTGGCAACACTGTTTTCCCTCCATTTGATTCTATGTTAAACAATCGATTAGACAGTGAAGCAACGCTTCACCTGCAATCGATTGTTTTATATGGATTTAAATGGAGGGAAAACATTGTTGCCAAATCGTACGAGCCGCCACTGTGACTGCCGCCTTGGAGTTCTCACAAAACGCCTTTATGGGCCGAGGTTATGAGAGAATTTTGAGACCTTTCGTTGTTTTCAATGTGATTTTTACGCCATTTTACGCATGAGCCAATATAGTAGCTATTGCAAAAGTTGGCAGCAGACCCATTGTAACAGATGGGTTAGAGAAATACTTTATAAAGGATGGGTTAACACGCGACTTCAGCACCTATCCTTTTCTAAAACATGCGTTCAGAAGGGCAAAAAGAGATGAAGGCAAATTCACGGATACCTAACCTACCTACGCCTATTGCAGATATCGATCGTCTAAATATTACAAGTTGATTAGATAAACCGGAACTCGAACTTTCTTGGCAAAGATAAAATTGCCTCACGTATGAGACACGAAACGATACGAGAATAAGCAGTGAGATGATACCAATGAATTATCTTCAACGCACACTTGAAATTTGAAATGCGGCCTCTTTGAACTTTTATATGTATACCTACACGCTGAATTTTTTTGATTCATCAATACAAAATCACCTCAGAAAAAAAAACCAAGGAATAATAGCGTGTCCTAGAGATCGTTCGACTCCTTCGCACATGAGATTATCATTCATAGAATCACAGGAAATTTAAACACAGGATGAAGGGAATAAGAAGAAAAAAGGAAGAGGGGAGAACTGGAGATGATAGTGAATGGCACTGATTCATTTTTTGGGCACGAAAATATTAGATTCGTTCACGTAGAATTGAAACAGAAAGAATAAGGATTAGAAGCTGAACAATAAAATAATTTTTTATTTCATTATATTATTTTTTTTTATTCGTCCATTTGGTTCATTAAACTTGAGGATTTGAGGCTTGAGATCCCAAAAACTCCAATACACAAGAACTCATTTGATCGACGTCTTCAGCACCTCGGGAAGACGTTTTAAGGGAGTAGAGACTATGGCAATTCTCATATAAATATTTAAACGAAAGTATACATACATTATGCGTACCTACTTACAATCCCCCCCCCCCTTTTTTTCAGTTTAACGAATTTTTGGGAAAAGTTTATTTTATGATTTTTTGTTCCCGCCATGCATGAGCAAAAGGAAGAATCGTGATCTGAACTGAATTACATTAAACTCGTTCCATAAAGCAAGTTTCAAAATCGTTAATAATAACTGAAGTTTTGAAAATAACTTTAGACTTTTCAGAAGTTATGATTATTTTAATATTTTAAACATTTTCTTTAAAAAAAAGTGCGATTTCTTTGAGAGCTGGAAGAAAATGTCTACTGTTTTGAAAGAAAACAAAAAAAAGACAAAAAAATGACGAATAAATAAGAAATATAAGAGAAAAAAACACGAGATGGAGGTGATAAAGTTGAGAAATACATCTATACAGAGAGAAAAATCAAAAGAGCACGAGTGTAATGAGTTTGAAAAGCAGACAAAAAATTACTCGCAAACATTCCAGGGATCAAATTCCATATCTTAATCCACGAATATTTGATACACATTCAACACAGTCATTCTTTCAGAGCTTTAAATTTCGAAACCGTTATATCTATTTACAGTAGCAGAACAAGAAATTCTCAACCTCTCTCTTTCCCCCAATGGAGCACGTATGTTAGACAAAGATAGACGTGGAAAACCCCCTCCTTTCATCCTTTTCCAACTTGTAGGTTCAAATGGTAAATGAGAGAGATGGAGGAAATTCTGTTCGCGTTCGCGCCACTGATTAAAATTCATTCTCATCGTACGACATTACGCGTTCAACAATAATTCGTTCGATCACAGAGCCGAATTTGAACAAGAACAGGGCGTTCCTAATTTGAACCCCCTTTTGTCTCCACTCCCCCCCCCCCCGCCAGTCGAATCAAAACTATGATCAGATTTTCCACCTCCTATTTTGTCCCATTCTTTCAGAGAATTATTTATTTACAGCAATTATACTTGCGACGTTGTCGAATATGGCTTGGTGTAAACAAAAGGGAGACCGAGTGATCTATGAAGATAGGATTGAAACTTTCCTCGGGCGAGAGTAAAAAACTGGTTTTTATTGGCAACACGGATTTTTTTTTCTTTTTATTTTCAAACATCGACGGAAATACGTAACCTTGAATTACGAGTTGCTCCCGGTTACCTGCTTGCGTTATAGATCATGCAAATTTAATTTATCTGCGCAGACTAATTCTCTCTTTCTCTCTCCCCTTCCCTTCCTCTCTCTCGAGATTTCCTTTCTTTTCCTTTGCAGTACCATCTACCATGGCTGAATCGACAAGCGCGACCGTGCCTTTCTGCTCCACCAGCGTCGACTCGAGGGGAATGTGCTCCACTGTTGTAGTTTTGAACAGGGAAAAAGCCTTAAAGTTATCTGAAGGAAAAGAAAATCTCTGAATACTCCCCGGGAGCAGTGTTGTCATTTTTCGTAGAACTATCCAAATTTTCCCATTTTACTAAATGCAAAAATTAATAATTTATTTTATATGGAAATTTGGCAACATTGCCCAAGAGCGAAGTTTTTGTTCCTCAAAAGAGTGTCACTAATTATTATTGCGCATTTTAGCCCTTCCAATACAAAAACTCCGATGAATAATTCCTACATTGATAATTTCTTTGGGGTGCGTAAGGGAGCATGAAGAAAATTCAAAACTGAGGGTTTTCTTGCATCACTATATTTTCAGATTTAAATCTTCAAATTTTCTGAGGCAAGGATGCAAGTTTTTTGCAATATTGTAACAAGCTTTTGAGCTATCTGGGTTGTCATGAGTTCTTCCATGCTAGTCCACCTTTACACTTCACAGGCCTACTTTCCAAAGATTGTTCCTGTGAGTTTAAGAGTAGAGTTTGAAAAATGGCAATATTTCCATTGTTTTCTAGCACAATATTGGAAGTAAATGCCTAAATACTTACACAGAGAAAAATGCTTCGGTTGTTAGAACTGAAGATTCGACTTATTTTGATTACCGAAATTTTCGGTTGAATAAACCAAAATGTTCGGTCGTAAGTACCGAAGAAATCGGCAAGTATAACCCGAATTCCGCCCCTACTTAACACTCAGTAACACTAATGAAGCATTCGGTATCAGGACCGAACATTTCGGTTCCTCTGACCGAAAACTTCGGTGATCAAATTTTACCGAAGTATTTTTCTCTGTGTAGTTCATTTGTTTACGACCAAAGTCTGCAACAGATCTATTGATTGCAATCAACCCCACGATCCGGTATCCGGTCAAACTTTGAAAGGACATTGAAAATTTTCAAGGAGAATCACCATTTACCGACCCTTCTCCTCCCCTTAAGGAGGAGGAGGAGCAATGGAAAAATTCAAACGTGACCAGTCCACGCGCTCGGACCCTCACTTAAGTCATTTATACATCACATCACATACATACAACCATCAACCACTTACACCTCTCACGCACACTCTGCCATACTTGAAGACACATTCACACAACTTCACAAAAACACTCTCTCACACACACATGTACATGCACTAATACTCACTCGAGCGGACGCAAACGTAAAGGAGACCACGAATTATAAACGCGGATAGGTTACGTATACAGAGCATGTATAAGCTTACAAACACGCTTATTGACACTCCACTCGAGGAGGGCCCAAGTCTAGTTTTTTTTTTTATTTTTTATTCTTTTTCTTTTTTTCGAGTATCAAACACAAACGCACGCAATATTGAGCGGTGTGAGCGATGGTTGAAACCCAGCGCAACTTGATGCGGGACGCAAACTGTCACACCAGAGGATCAAAACGTGGGATTACCTGGACACCGTTAAACTTATCAAACATTTAACTACCTATAGATTAAGGTGATTCCAGGGTCGATTAGTTCCAACTTTGGACACCACGTCGCGCTGCTCAAAAAGTCAACAGTTTTTGGCTGAAATTGACAAATTCACGCTAAAAACACAAATTTCAGGAACTTCAGCACCTGCGAGCATACTTCAGGAAGATACCCTGAAAGTTTCAGGCTGAAATACTCAAAAATAAAGCCGGAAATTATGAAATACGAAACTTCCCGTAAGCTGTAATGAGTGCGAGTGAGGCAGATAGACGTATCATCACTCGCGCTCACTCTCACTCACTAAGCTTATGGCGAAACGAATTTCATAATTTACGGCTTTAATTTTAAACCAATTTTGCTCATTTAATGCTCAAAATATCCATGAAAATTTTTTGCAGGTGCTGTCGTTATTGGATTTTGCGTTTTATCTATGGTTTCAGTTTAAAACGCCAAAAAACACGACTTTTCCAAAAAGTGACTAGTGGCGCTATCCATCGGATTGAAATCTGGAAAAGTTTCTTAACAGTCTATTGGGGAAGAAACCTATGCCTTAGAGGTTTTTTAGGTTAGGGTTGAAGGGGTACCCAAGGTAAATTAACCACCCCCCTTTCACCCTAGAGCTCTGCATTTGAAGTATCGGACTCTGACAGGTAGCGGTGCTTGGTTCCAGAATGCATAAAAAATCGGCGAGTGGTTCGTTTAGCGCTCCGTACACGATCACACAGATTTGACCAAACAAGCAATCGATGAGCCAAACTCCATCACAAACGGCAGGTGAGACAATCGTTGCATGTTCAGTTGATGTTTTGTCCGTCAAACAACTGCAGAGTTATTTTACGATGGATGGTGTCATCTGTTCACCAATTTCAAGTGACAAAACCAATGAAAGGAGTTTTGGTCACGGTGAAGTTTGAATTTTGGAAGTGTCAAGTTGGCACTTCTGAAGTTTCATCAAATCCGTTTGAACGTGTACAAAGGCCTTTAGCTCAGAGTATTGTCCCGACCCTATCGAACTGCTGTAACCGATGCATTTTGAAGCATTTCGGAAGTATAGGAACCGCTACTTCTCAAAATCTATGATGCTCAAGATGCTTGCGAGCACTGTAACTCTTTGAAATTATTATCAGTGTTGAGGGAATTGAAAAAAATCCGACATTTTTGTTGTGTGGGTTGCATACAAGGTTATAGATTAAAGAGGTATACTCATCTGACTTCGCGCCACGAAATCAGTAGCGCGCAGTTTAAAATCCAGATCTAAGATGGCTGGAAAAAGCAGAAAACATTGTCTACTCTTTCCAGAAAACATCTGGCTATTTTCTGCTTTTCTGGAGAGGGAGCCCGATGTTTTCTGGAAAGAGTATACAATGTTTTCTGCTTTTTCCGGCCATCTTGGATCTGGATTTTGAATTGCGCGCTACTGATTTCGTGGCGCGAAGTTAGATGAGCATACCTCTTTAATCTATAACCTTGGGTTGCATATCTGCCTCTGAAATCAGCGTTTGAAGAAATAATGTATAAATATAAAATAATAATAGTATATATAAAAAAAAAAAAAAAAAAAAAAAAAAAAAAAAAAAAAAAAAAGGAGGCTGAATAAAAATAGCCTAAAAATCGATCACGTTAGTTATGGTGCTTACTCAATGATACTGTCAATGATTCGATGCTTACTCTCTTGATAAAAATAAAGCTCGATTGTTTATACCCGATGTGCGTCGGTCGGACGGCGCGGGGCTGCGACGAACAATAAGAGTGGATTGGAGGATGGCGTGTGTTTGATCCTTGGCGCGGGGTCTCAAAACTTGAGCTTGTTCAAATAATTTAAACTTCAACGAGTTGTTATTTGGTGCTTGGTGCTTGATGCGCTCTCCTCCAAGATGTTCATCGGTCGTCATCGTTGGACGGTGTGTCTACGAGGACGACCGCTTCCCCGTCGCGTTACCATCGTGTAAGAACGCGTGTGAAAATGTGACATCTCCAGAGTAGCGCTCAAGGAGTTTTTGATTTTTTCGGAGGCTCTGTTGCATTACACAAAGGCTGGAGACACATTACGAATAGAGAGGAGCCTTCAAGCAGGCTCATCGATATCCGTTGTTGATTGGTGTTCATCATTCAGAGCAATTCATCGAGTCGAAAATCTTGTTTGAAAAAGAAATGAAACGAAAAACAAACTAACCAACAACAAAAAAACGGGACAGCAAAAGGTTTTTAGTTAAACATACTATAAAGCTTTCATAAGGTGCACAAAATGTTCAACTAAAATTATTTTGCTCTTTAATTTTTCCACAAAAAGGGCTGAATGGTGTAACAAGAGATTTTTGGTTTAGTTTTTTGTTTTTTTTTTGTTTTTTGTTTTTGTTTTTTGTTTTTTATGTTTTTGTTTTTGTTTTTTATTTTTGTGAAGCGTATTTACGGTAAAAGTATTTGAAGCCGTACCATACTAACAAAAAAAAACCAAAAACAAAAACAAACAAAAAACAAAAAAACAACGCTTTTATTGTGCCATTTTTGCTGTCGATGTAAGTTTTTGCTCCGTCCAAACCAAATATTTTTTTACCGTGACAAATTTTCATTTTCTTTCGTGCAATGTATCTCGCTGTGTCTGAAGAATTACCACAACACAGAAATGTGCAATCTTTTTCGCACCGGTGTAATTCTCTGGAGCTTCGTCTGGAACTCCACTCCGCCCTTTTCAATCATCCGCTTCCCACTAGAGCAGTGTATGGAGAAAAACTCACAGTGTAACATTGAAGGGCAAGCGTTCGCTTCTCCATGCTCCATGCGTGCGAGATGCGCGTCACTCTCCCCTTTTCACCAGTGGCGCGACACGGTGAAAAGAGAGGGGGCGGGTGGTAGAAAATGAGGGGAGGAGAGGAGTGGTTTAACGCGACTGGAAAATATATAGTCGCGTCAAATAAATAATTCCATCATCTCTCCAGACCGCAACCGCGGAACTGGGCCAAAGAGGCGAGCTTTCCAGCGGACGAACGGGAACCGTGGCGAGGGTAGGCAGGGCGGCGGGCGGCCATGCTATACACCGTGGAGCGTATAGCGGGACAGAACAGGGACTCGAGGGATAAAGCTTAAAGCTTTCTCCGCGTCGAAAAGGGAAAATAGAGATGGTCGAGCAGTGAGCACGCAGCGCGAAGCTTTCCCTCAGCGCGCGCGTGAAAAACGCAGGGAAGCGTGAAGGACATGCGCAGAAGCCGACGATGGAGCGCGGAATTCTGACGCACGCGTGAGATGAACAATCGAAGACGCGAGACGGAGGAGGAGGTTAGCTGGAGTGTCGGTGGGTTGAAGGGAGGAGGGAGAGGGTAGGTTGGGAAAGAACTTCATTGACACTTCGTTTCACTCTCTCCTTCCTCCCCGCCTCCTTTCACTCTCATGCTCACGCTCTCTCGATCCCTCTTTCTCTCTCCTTTCCTCTTCATCACTGTCTCTGTCTCTGTCTCTCACTCAAAGCCGAGCAAAATGCGAGCTCCAAGCTTGGAACTTGAGTTTCATCCCCTTTTGCCCGTTCCCGTTCTTTTCTCCACCGCCACCCGTCTCACATTTGGACAGGAATTGGGGATATCTGGAATCTTTTGGAAGTCCCCACACCCTCCCATCGTTATAAAATTTTATTAACCTCAACGCTATCAAAAATCCAAGTACGTCTGTAAAATTGCTATAGGTACAACTAAAAATCTGCTCTGCGACATGATTTGAGCAAAGTAAAATCTGACCCGGCAAATTTTTCAGCGTGGGGGGGGGGGGGCGAGACTTGACATTTTACCGATTTTCTGCTTTAGCAATTTTCAAATTTTTCAAAAAATCTAATTTATTTTTCCATGCCTACCCTTGGTTCATTTATTTTTCATGGGGAAGGGGGGAGGTGACGAGTAAAGACGCAGAGATACTGATTTGTTTGTATACATTTAATTTTTAGTTATGTTTTCCAACTCATCGATGATTCAAGCGGTTGACAAAAAGATTACGCGGTTTATTTCAGTGTATGATTAACGTGCAAAACTACTTGCAACTGTAATCCTTTTTGAACCGCCGCGCCGCGCCGGTTCGATCGTGACTGCCTTCCTTTGAAAAACTTGCGGATACATTTCGATAAATTAAAGGCGGTATGATTCCACCGATTGAGAAAAGATTACAGCCAGCTAGTATTTTCATACATTACCGTAAATTGAACTGGACTGTGTAATCTTTGGGTAAGTCGGTAGAATCAAAGGTGCGTTGAAAAATGTCATTAAATACTAAATATACACAAAACGGCGGTTCTTGTAACACTCAAAGGCGAGGCGTGCGATTAGGCAACGTTCCTTTTCTCCCATTTAAACACATTAGAAAGGTCGAAATGCCTGGTCATCGCCGATTACTGGAGCGTTCGACTTTTTTGGTGAATTTAAATGGAGAAAATACATTGTTGCCAAATTTCACGCTTTGCCATGACTGGTAACACTTCTTTCACTCTCCTGCGGCTCCCACGCGTAAAAAGTACATAGCGTGACGAAACAAAGTGATAAACACAGAGCTGCCGATTTGCGTAGATTTAATGGCATTTTGAAATTCACCGATGATTTCACCGGTTAAGAAAAGATTGCTGAGTTCAATTCAGTGTATGACTGTTATACACGAAAATACTCCTGATCTGTAATATTTTTCTCAATCGGTGGAAACGCCGTTAATTAATTAAAATATCCGCAAGTTTTCAAAGTTATCGACGACTCTATCGGTTGAAAAAAGATAAAAGACGCTAGTATTTTAGTGCATCGCACACATACACTGAGCTAAAGTCTGTAATCTTTTCTCAACCGGTGGAATCTTCGGTGAATTTCAAAATGCCATTAAATCTACGCAAATCAGCAGCTCTGGATAAACATGCCGGCTGATTTTGTTGGACTAAAATATTTCACATTCATGGATCCACTTTTTTTTCGAATTGGACTCTGAACTTTAGACGACCACAAGTTGGATCTAGCGGCGCGGCGCTGCGCTAAGATTTACACGTTTCAGCCCATTTTGCGTCAATGGCGCTAAAAGCGCGCTTCTCGGCTGCTCTCCTCACGCTCAACGACTTTTCTCACTCTCCTCTTCCTTTCCTTCTTCTTTTTTTTCCTTTTTCTTTTTCTTCTTCTCCTCCATCTTTTTTCTTCAAGCCTCTCAGCGCGAAGTCAAGAATGCTAATGCATATGACTTGTGGATGAGCGAGTGCCTCTGCAGAGGAGAATAACAAACAAATATGCACCAAAACTCAACTCAACAAATAAATTTTCAACTCAGGACATAGAAAAAGAAGAAGAAAATCATAAGGGTGATTCCATCAACGTTCATACTTATTATTCGTAGAGTTGAGTACTTAAACATCGGAGGAATTTCTTACTTTTTTTTTTATTTATTTTTTTTTTCATTTTCATTTTTATAAAAAATACGTGATGCGCTCTGATAAAAGGTATAGCTTTATCTAACTCAAAGTGAATTCTTAGTTAGCATCATTCTTACTTTATCTAACGACAAAAAAGATAAATTGATTAAAAATAAAGCAAGCTTGACAGTTCATTCTAAGAACAACAACAACAATTTTCAAAACGATACAATAAACAAAAAAAACCATTGAAAAAAACGATTCCTAAAATCTAATAATATTACTAGAAGCACAATGATATTGTCAATCGAGAAGAGTCTAATACTTTCACTGGAAAATTCTGATGTTTCCTTTCAAAATATGATCATACATATAGGACCAACATTTCCTTAATTTTTTCAAAAACAGCGTGGAATAAATACCAGAATTTTGGTAACAGTATTAGAACTTACGTAGGTTGATATAATATCGTTGTGATCCTGGTAATCTTTTTTTTTGGTTTTTCCCCCCTCAGTGAAACGTCGTTGAATTTTAAATTTGATGGAATTTTGATAATCACCTACGATTCCATACCGGGCCGATTGACAAAACGATTGCTCAGTTCAGAAGAGTGAATGTAACCTAGAAGGAAACACGGAACTACATGAGCTGATCTGCAGTATTTTTGGTCCTTTGATGGAAATACTGTTGACTGACATTTTGTGGAGTTTTGATAATCACTAATGATTCAGTCGGTTGAAAAAAGTGCAGACCAGTGTATTTTTGAGCGATCAAGGCATACTGCTGAACTGGACTGTGTAATCTCTCAGTCAACCGGTGAAATTATAATCATCGGTGAATTAAAAAAAATTCCTAATGAAATCCGCAAAATGGCAGCCCTGCATAGTCCCATAAAAGTAGTTCATTTCATGGTGCGAGACAATTTTATGTTTACATCGCTCATCTGCTGTAGCATTCTACCATTCTCATCCCACTAGCAATCCATCTGTATATTAGTGAAAAGTCAATACACTGCCGCGCGGCGTCACACCTACGTGTGAACTCCATGAGTCAATTCAAAATATTTGAAGTTAAGATTAAGACGAGGAGAATCCAGTGCTTCCTAATCTGAAATAAGGTCAGGCAGAGCTGATTATTACACACCATTCGTGAGGAATGGTGGCTAAGTAAATAACAACACCTTCGGCGCAAGTGAAACAGTATTTCGAAAAATGATGGAATAAATTATTGACCAAATAAAAAAATAAAAAAACCAAGGAGTCTACGGGAAGAGCCTAATAAGTCCTTTGCTATTTTGCACTAATTTGCAACTTTTCCTTTCATTCACTCTTTATTTTTACAGAAAAATTTAAAATTTTCATTCAGACGGAGATAATGAGGGAATGAAGGGGGGGAGGAGGGAGGATTACTGTAACCGTATAAAAGTTTGATTGCGAGAAATATTATGAATCTGCTATGAAAAACTCGTAAAACAGAGGAAAAACCATTCAAAACCAGCATGAAAAACGTATTATTTTTTTCGGAAGTTTAAGTGTCCTCTTTCGCCAACTAGGGCCCAACAGACGAAATGGAAGAGAGAAGAAGAAGGAAAGATGATAGAGAGACAGTGAGAGTTAGAGTGTTAGTTACATCCATGTCCTTCCGAGATGACTAGATCTGAGACCGTCAAATCTTGTCACCTCGGCCGGGATTCGAACCCGGAACCTCAACAACGTATTTTAAATGCGGGTCTCGCAGACCCCGCGCGGTTGGTCGTTCGAATATAGGAAAAAAGTTATACCCCTCCTCGGCCTCCTCGCAGTGCAATTTGGCAACAATCAGTATCTTTGATCTGTTTATATGTAAAAGAATCGAATGTAGATGGAGCAGTACGTGCTTCACTATCAAATCGATTGTTTATCATAGAATTAAGTGGAGGGAAAACATTGTTGCCAAATGGCACGAGCTGCCACTGCTTCCTCGTTCAACAAAAAAACAAAACAAAAAACAAAAAACAAACAAATACTTCAATTTCCGTTCAGAGATTATCGAATCCGTAAACCTTCACATTTTTGAGTCTATTTTCCATCGCGACAGACACGAGGCGGGCGCGAGGGTTGCCGAACAAAGAAATTCGGCGATAACAAGTTTATGATGATTCCGGTCATCGAATCTGGACGACGACAAGACTCGCAAAGCTACAGGCGAGCTCAATAGAATAGCAGGTACTATAGCCGGCAAAAGAAAGTACCATCGTAGAAATTTTAATCGTATAATCTCTTGGCTAATTTTGGAGAATTTTACAGTTTTCTGGTATCTCAGAGTTTAACAGGACTGCTGCTTGAAAATATGCCTAAAAAAAATCAAAAACGCTTCTGAAAATTAAAGTATAATTGATAAAGAACAATTTCGATGCGAGAGGGACTTTCTTTTGCCGGCCATAGTACCTAAGTAACTCAGGTAGAAACGGAACGGAAGGGTCATAAAAAAAGGCTCGCAAGATGTTTGCACCTTCTTTGCACGCTCTTCGTGGGTGGTCGCCACAGTCAGGTCTTCGAACATTACTATACAACTGTCGAATGTCGAAGGCCGAGGTCGCCAGGACTTCCGGATGTTCCTGACTTTTCCACCGATTTGCCGCACGAGTTTCGCTATAGTATACCAGTGCGGGATGCGAGGCACTCAGCGGATGAGCCCAGTTTCCTCTGTTTCCCCAGAGGTGAAGCGGAAGAAATAGTGTACAGAGTGATTCTTCTTTTCCACGAGTAGGTGTGAACCAACGGCGGATCTAGAAATATTTCAAGGGAGGTGCTGAGGCTTTTATTTTTGCTCAACAATATAATTTCAGAGCCGTACAGCCCTGTGTTTTGGCTCCGGGGGGCGGCTAAAACCAGTGGCGGCTCGTGCAACTTGGCAATCATGCTAATACACCATTTAATCCTATGCAAAAGTATCGATATCTTGGGGGTGCAATTGCAGCTCCTGAAGATCGATTGTTTTACATAGGTTTAAATGGAGAGAATATAATGTTGCCACATTACTCGAGCCGCTACTAGCTAAAACCTCCTTTTTCGGCAAAACGCCCCAAATTTCCTCGAAACTCTCTTCGTGGACAGTGCAAAAATGTGGCTCATGAAGGGGGGGGGGGGCTACACCCCTCGCCCCCGGTCCTTGCCTGGTGTGAACGCCGCACTTTAGTCTGAGATCAAAACAATACGGTTAATAATCAGTGAAGAAAGTAATCAAAAATCATTGTTTTTGACCTTTCAAATTTTTTTTCTAAAAAAAAAAAAAAAAAAAAAAAAAAAAAAAAAAAACAAAAAAAAAAAAAAAAAAACAAAAAAAAAAAAACTTTCCGGCGTTATTTCTAGGATTAGATTAATATTTAAAAGTGTTCTCAGAGATCAAAATCAGTCTTGACGGTGTATAAATAATTAATTGGTGAGAACTTTGCATTCTGATTTTTTTCTTTTCATTTTTAATTTTTTTTTTTTTACCAAATGTTGACGATCTTATAGTTCATTGTGCCGCACCGCGATGCCTCATATGATATTTATGTGACAGAATTAGCTGCAAGAGCGATGGAAAAGTTAGAGTTGATCCTTCTTCTTTATTCGAATGCATGCGATGAATCGAATTATGCATGGAACAGACGTTTTTGAGCACTGGGTCCAGGCTTGCCAAGACGCATTGAGATGAGTTAACGATAGAAAGCATCGAACTGCGGAGTTTCGCACACGCTAAAAGTGTTTGATCAAACTGCGGATACTGCCAACTTGACACATTTAAAGATCCAATAGAAAATTCATTAAATAATTTATTTTTTTACTGTTGATCTGATGATCAGTGACCTCGTATGAAAGATTTATTTGACGGTCCGTCAAATTGATCCATCAAATAGCTCTTGTTGGTCGAACACTGATTCAGGCTAAACATGGGACGGTGGCAATTAATTGACATTTAAAGGTGAATTTCGGCTCATCGATTGATCTATTTGATCAAACTGCTTGGCCGGGTACGAAGGTCTTTAGTAAAGAGTTCAGACTCGTGTAGCTAACACGCAGGCAGGTACCACTAATGCTAAGAACCCGATACTCGAAATAAGTCTGCTCTAAACCATGGTTATTTGAATACTCGCAAACATTCGAATTCGTATCCAGCAAGAAATTTAAAAGCAAACGATAACTACCATAATTTCATTGAAGAAATATTACCTATGCTTACAGTTTTCTTCTGGCCATATTTAGGTAGAACATATATAATAATTAAAAGCAGAAATTATAAACTTTAGATTGATTCTTTTCGATTTCTCCCTCGGCCTGCCTATATAGAATCATTCCACAACCGAATAGGAATTTCCGCTTTTACGTTATGTTGGCTATAGCACCGGATTTCCGAAGAGTGCCACCCGCGCTGTTCCAAGGGTGTGCACTGTGTATTGTATGCATAAGCGGGCCGGGAAATTCCCGTGCTCCTTTCGGAAACTAGCTCGAGACTCAAGCATCAGAAGAACTCAAAACAGCCGGCGCGGCGCGAAGCGGTAGGAGAACATGCGCATCAAAGAGGAAATGAGCGCGCATCTTCAAGACGCACACCCAAAACTTGAAAATTAAGAATCTGAACACTTGAAGAGGATTCTGCGGAAAGGACTTTTAACCTAAACGCGGTTTATTCGGAGAGTTTCGGGGGGTCACCTACCTTGACATTTTTTTTATTGCATTTTTGTCTTTTAACATCTTGAAATTTTGAAACTTTGAGAAGTTGGAGGGAATGACGTCCTAATAATTTTCACAAACGTTTGTTGTGCGGACTGCACCATAACCTCTTAGATCAAGGGAGGGGGAGGGGGGGAGGCAGTGTCTTTGATCAATTTTGATCTTTGTCTTAAATGAAAGCTATATGCGTTTTATTTGAGAAATATACTTAAGGGTTTTTTTTTTTTTTTTTTTTTTCAATTCTTGTGAACTTATTTCTCAACAATAAACTGGTTGCTCTCAGTAGAATTCCTTATACATAAGTTTATAGAGAGGAATTCTAGAACGTAGATCCCCCCCCCCCGGTACACACACACCAACCTCTGGAATTTTGAGTTTGACTTTAGCGTTTTTGACATTTTTCCCAAAAATGAGCTGAAAATATCGCCAATGAAAACAATTAACAATGTTCGTACCTATACCATACATAGGAACAAAACTTTTTCTCTCGTGGCATTATAACTTTCCACACGTGGTTTAAAAAAATAATTTCTATTATCTCGGTATCTCCTTCGTATTCTTTCTTCAATGAAACGGCATGAAAAACGAATACTATGAGGGGTCGAGGGGAACCCAAATGTTTTATAAATTTTTTTTTCACATTAAAAAAATCGAAAATAGTTGAAAAAATAATATTGATTTTATAAGGATGCAAAAGAAGAACTCATTTTCCTAATTATATCAGTATTGTCTCCGATTTCTATCATGCAACCGACTGATCTACACATGGCAGACTCAGTGCGATACCTGCCTAACCCACAATAACTCATGAACCACAGATTTAATGCTATCTAATATATCACAGGGCTTACTGCTTTGTGTAAACTAGACCGGTATGGTACCGAGCCGAACATTCCATAGAGACTGATAAATCCGCAGTCGGCGCACTGTGGGTTATTAAAAACCGATCCGTGGCAAAAAGGCTGACATAAAAATTTCGCCTGGGACCAAAACTGTTAACATATGCGTATTTTGCGTAGCACTTTTCGTCGTTTACCTCACGAACCGTGCCATTTTTTCTATGGTTAGTTCGTCCACACTCCTGCAGGGAACTTATCATAGTTATACTTGCTGCTATCTGATTCGGCTCCCGCGCGACAACAACAACGTAACTATTGGTTTGAGGTCCTACTTAGTAGGTCTCTCTCGCATAAAAACAGTGTTATAGAGGAAAATAGGAATGAAAAGTAATATATTTTTAAGAGCAGATTTTTTTCTTTTCATTGGTCTATACAGTTTTTATGCAACTTAAAAGAAATGAAGGGAAAATGGGGAAAACTTGCATTTCCAGAGGTGTTTTTGGTATCGATTTTTCTACGATTTTTCTACGATTTTCAATGTAATTTAAGTGAGGATGCAATTTAAAGAATGTATTTTAGGATGCTAAAAAAAAACACCGACTAATCTTCACTAGTTCAGGAGTTCTGCAACTTTGAAAATAGAAAAAAATTGGATAGTGAGAATCGTGAAATAAAGTACAGATCCATCGACCAACGCGAATTATATGGGTCTTCTTAAAATAGAAAATGAAATAAAAAATTGCATGAAACGAAAAAATAATAATTTTGGCCACGGATCAAGACTCAATACCTCATAGTGCGTCGTATCGCAACAGAACAGGTGCAAGCATTTTTTCTTTTTTTTTTTGCCAGTATGCTCACATCGCAGATGAAATCAAAATTTTAGATAAGGAAACTTTTACGAAATTATTTTTTACACGATGAAAGTTACATTCCTCCCAAACATAAGCATACATGCATAAGCACGTGCTGCTATAAATCAAAGGGGCTTTTGATTAGAGTTGAAAGATTAGCAAATCAAGCTTACTTCAACCTAGGGCTGACAATTAACATCGTTCATTGTTCACGAAAGTTGTCCCGAGACATTATAATGAGCGCCTACAAATGGTCATAATTTTAAGTTGTTGCCAGTTGCCTGCATATATTTTAGACCCTCGAACTGTGCGAAGAGGAACTATCGAAAAAAGTAGTGGCAACTCATGCAATATGACAACAACGCATTTCCTCCACTCAAATTAATGAAAAATAATCGATTCTTAGTGAGTCAATTTGCTTCACATTGAATCGAGTTTTTACATTTTGTTTAAATGGAAAAAATCCGTAAATTCAAGAGAAGCAAACGAAAAGTCACATTATTATCCCAATGGTGAATACTGCTCAGCCCCCTTTTTTCCACTTTCGATACTATATACGCTGGAAATTTTAATGAATATCTTGGCACAGTGGCGCACCGAAGGAGGTGGTTTTAGGGTTAAAACCCATCCCCTAAGTATCAAGATTTTGCCCTAGAAAAGTTCATCTTCGGCCAAAACTGCTTTCAAAACCCCCCCTAAGGCCTCAGAAAATGGAAAATTTGCGGTGAAACCCCCAACTAACGAAAGTTCTCGGTGCGCCACTGTCTTGGCAGATCACAATAAACATGAATCTGTGTGTTTATAGATGTCGTGCGACATCCGTCAGGAGTCGGCCCTACAAAAATGCTTATTGTCGGTCATTTTTAAAGTGCCATCCTCAATTCTCATAGATTAACTGTAAAATGTTCATATTTATTGACAGCTTTTGCTGCAGATATCTTATTTGTTACGCCTAATTAGTCTTAACGATCATCTTGCCGGTGACACCCAAAATAGGGAAAATCCAAAATATAGAGACTTCATGCATTGCTGAATAGTATATCTGACGAGGTAACATCAGCGAAAGTGACTTTCTGTTTGCATTGCTTGAGTTAAGGAATGAATTTTATTAATTTTCAGTAAGCAAATCTTTCTATCATTTTACATTAAAATCAGTCATCAACATTGACAAATCACTCTATTTATATACATATATATATATGAAGGAATACATATATATATGCGGAATTTTGCTATAGCAAAATTCCGCAACAGACTCATTCAACTTACGCACCAAGCTTTTATAAAAACAGCACTTTTAACATTCGTCACTCATTGCCTATTCTTTCAATGGTTAAATGATGATTGTCACACAAGTATTATTGTCAATATATTATATATCTTGCAGATTTTAATTTACCTATTCTATCACTGAGAGAATATTAGTTGCAATTCAATCTTCTGGCGAAAATAAGTGTCTACCATCTCCATTCTTATATGCGAGCCATTATTTTAATATATCCCTATATATACTATGTGTTTCAGATCTTCAATGAAAATTTAATAAATATCAACTATAGTGATTAAACTGTAATAATTGCGGGCTTTGGCTTTATGATGCTCTAGATATTAACGTAACCAAATCACGTGTTAGAGATAAAAATGAAAGCCACGTGATGTTCATTTTTCCCCCTTTCAAAATGTATTCAAATTGTTTACTGATGACGTTCTACTAAATGAATGAGAAATGTGTTTATAGGACGAGTCACAGTAAACCTGCATTGCAGCAGTTGTAATGAATATAACTGAGAGCTCTCTTGAATAATAATTTTAGAGAGTTTAAGAATAGAATACTAAACAATTTCTCAAAGGTGTACCTCATCATATATGAATCAAAATATATATCGACGAAAATAAAAATTCCGAGCGGTCAGGCGTTCAACCTTCTTGTTCAGAACTGGTACAACACGATCCTCGAAATTGAAGTAGGTACGTCTGTCCTGAACAGAAATGTTGGTTAAAACGCCCTCTATATAATCTCTCGATGCCAGATATTCTACAAGGAATAATCAAACTTTAGTATTGAAGTCACAAGAAATTTAGATGACTTGCGTTTCTGGAAAAAAAAAACCATTCGCTAGAATTTCATAGAATTTCAAAAATGATTTCTTTACATTGACTCCGCGGAAGCGATTAGTTGTAAATCATATATAACACCTTGATGTTTTATACGACAAAAACACATCATGCACTAAGAAAAATCACCCCCCTCCTTCCCCCCCTGGCTACGCCACTGGTAACATTAACCGGATTTTTTTTTTTTTTTTCCAGAAGAAAGAATAAAATATAATGCTTGTTGATGGGATGATTCTAAAATAACAGCTGACTTTACGCTGCCGCCGATAGTAATTACTGTCATAAAAATTGCATCATTGTTTTTAAAGCTACCAAAGGAATGAATATTTAGCTTTTGAGACGTCAAAAGGTGCCTATTCCATAAAAGAATGCTCATACTGTCTGTTTTTTATTCTTAAATACAATGCTTCAAAGAGTCATTAAAACGGCCCGTTATTGCAAAGATCGGGTAAATAAACGCCTTCAACAGAGATAATCAATCATCTGGTAGCTTAAGAAGTTTTTATGATGCAATTTCTATTACAATTATAAAGGCATCAGCAAAAAGTCCTGTTACCGTGAAATTACCCATAAAAGAGGAAATACGGGTAGGAAAAACCCCCAAGTTTTCAATAAAATTCGAACGAGAGGGTCTATAGGTAAATGAAAGAAAGAAACGATCTCGGGGCGGCATCGCGGCCGTAAGCCGAAATCTGAATCGAACTCCTGTTGATCTAACGACTGGTTGTTAATTGGACGTTTAAATAATTCCGCCGTTTGTTTATAAGGATGTAAAATGTAAATAGACACTACACAAAGCCAGGTAAGGTAAGGATCCTGACAACATTTTATGGGTCGGTTTTGGTCCGGCCCCGGCCGCGTCTTTGGGAACGGCGAAAAGGCAGCGCGGAGTCACATCGCTCGCAGGGATGTATCTACAACTGGCGACCGACCAACGGGGAAAAACGGAATAGATGCCGCGGCGGCTTCAGAATTATTTCATCTTGTCTTATTTTACATCCAATTTAATTAGAGAGAGGCCCACGTTTATTCTGATCCCGGACTCAATTCCTACGACCGTTAAAACGCCTCAAACCGTGTACACTGCGGGCTATAATCGCCGCGGATATATGTAAAGTATCATTCCTGGTATGTACATGTATAGTCGATTTTAGAATATTATCGCTCGATACTTGTTTAACGCCTCATATACTGGGTCTGTTTCCAACACAATAAAATTCTTCGATATTTATATCACTAATCAAATTTGTATATCCCTGAGACTGTTAAAATGTTCTTCACTCCTGAAAGTACGATTAATGAAAAAATTGAAGGTGTCGAAGTAACACCTTCTATGCGGGGGAGAAATAGGTAAAGTATACAGAGTGATTTTTAACTAATTTCTGATTATTTCGTTTTTCTCTTTCGTTACAAATTAATCTGTTTATAAAAAGGCTCTGACGCGCGCCACTGATGGATGCGATTTTGCATTTTTGTTTACAATCGCAGTTGTTTACCAACGGTGTTTTGCGGATCAAGGGTTAATTTTCGATGAATCTGTTAATTTCAATCATGATACACCTCTAGAATGTCTTTAAATCCCAAAAGAATATTTCAAAGCGTAAATAGGTGTCGATCAACAAAAGCAGTGAAAGATTACATCGTTCGAAATTCAGCGGCACCAGCACTGTAATCTTTGCAGTGGACCAAAATACAACAACGGCCCTCAGAATGTAAACAAATGTGCAAAATCGCATCCAATGGCGGCGCTTATGGTTTTACTTGTCTTAACTCTATACATATAGGGACTCTAACATATATAAACGATTTAACTGAAAGGGCAAAAATTTGAACTCGCAGCTACAGGGATGAAAGTTGAAGCATTACATCGGATTAGTTTTTGAAGTATTCTTTTAAACTTAATGCGAAATGCATCTCTATAGAAGAGATAATAAAAATTAGTTATTATTATCTGACACAAAAACACTCGAATTTGGAGGGGGGTTCATCATTCAAGCAGTAGTGTTTACATATAGGTGCGTCTCCCCATCAGCTCTCTCGTGTTTCTGACTTAAATTCATGGAAATAATGAATTTGTGTTAATTAGCATTGAAAAAGAAGGACTAAACGCAACACGACTTAAATAAATAGTAAACAATAAAAATATATCCGTCGCCACAAAACGTGCAAGTATCGCGTAGAAGCCTAAATAAAACCTTTACTTGAAATATATTAATAAGCTCGTAAAATCATCCTTAAAATGATTTTCCCTTCGATGGGAATATTTATACAGTTACATTTTGCAATGGAATTGAACATCTAGTATCTTAAAAAAAAAAAAAAATAGAAAAAAAATGTGATAGTATTAATCCTTAATTGTCTTTATTTTGTTTGAATCTGTGGCCGATGATAATTGTGTACAGATCAGAATACAGTACAGAGGAGAATTCAGGACTTTACGCACCAAGAAACGTTTATCGTGTCTCTTGTTCAAGGTGCACAATTAATTACCGTCACACGAGGCTATTATATGCAAACGGACAGGATGAACGAATTTTGAGGAAAAAGGTAAATGAAAAAGTACGGGTAAACTATTTGAAATACTAGTGTGATAAGGATGAGATAAGTATGTAAACAAAGCCGCGAGCAGTGAACTTGCTTCATGAAAAAAAACTCTAATGATAGTGAAATTATTCCGTTTGAGAATTTAGGGCGCAGGTGTATGCATGCGAAATAAGCGTGAGACAGGAATTAAATGACAAAAAATGTTTCCTTGCCAATAATGAGAGGACAATAATATTTCCAAAAGTAGCAACATGAATAGGTTGACAGGATGGGATTACATAAGTATTACTATCGAAGCGGTTCCATTTATCCTGCCTCGCAGGATGACCCATTTTTGCTTCAAAATGAGGGTATTCGCAATTTTTGAGGCGCTTGCTACAAGAAAACGTATTCCTCCAGAAGATAGCATTTACCATTTTGCGCACATTATCTAGCTTGTTTGGCCAATTGACTTCACGCATATTTTGTTAAATTTGCCGGATAAAAAATGGTCCCGAATTTTAAGGAGTTTGATGAGACGTCCCTCCCTCCTTCACGCTTTTTGTTAGATTTGGAAGTATCCGCACCACCCCTCTGTGTCTAAATCTTTACCGACAGAAAGAACTTGCAGCTTCTGCTTATTCTTTTTTTTTCTTCAAAGAATCATGGGCGGGACAACACCATATAGAGAAAAGAGGCAAGCCTTGAAAATTACTGACAGGTGTGGCTTGACTTGCGTTTAAGATAGGCTGAATTCTAGAGAGGTCTGTTAATTTGTATGCAAACCTGACGAAATTTTCCGGCCGAAATAGTTTAGGATTGAGCTTAGAGAATAGAGAGGCATTATTTTGAAAACCGTCAGTCTTTTTAGACGTAAATTTCCACAATTATTGCGCAGGCAGGACTGGCTGACAACACGTTTTTCTGAAACGTCATTAGAGCAAGCAGTTTCCATTTCTTCAGCCCAAAAAAAAAAAATGAGAATCTCTGGCTGAAACAGTTTACATGCGGATTCTGCAAATGCTTCTTATATTCCACGCTGTTTACCTCTTTTGAAAGAATTGACCTATCAGAATAAAATTTATAGCCTCACTAACCGGAATAACTCAAAAACTACCCCTTCGAAATGCGATATTTTGAAAAATGGCTGACTTTTTGGAAAGAAAATTTGACATTTTCCGGCTTTAAGAGTTAATAAAAAAAACTGATTAACAGCCATAATTTTTAGCTCTGCGCGGTAACTTTCACATGGATATCAAAGTTTTAGAAATTTGCAGGCAGGAATTGCTAAAACTGCATCTTACAGAGGCTAAATAATATTGAAAAAAAAAAATAATAAAATCAGTGAACATGCCCTCAGAACTTCTTTTTGACCTCTTTCCTCCCTCCGACAGACCCAAGATACGGCTCTCAATACACAGCCCCTCCCCCCTCGCCCCGGTAGAAAAGTATATGGAAGGTTTATTGACGTTCCTTTGGCATCCTTTAAATAGCGTTTGAAGAATGTTTTTCGGACAGTGGACATCTCCTGTAGATCCAATATGTCAAGAGTAAGCCCTTCTCCAAAACATTCAATTATATAATATCCTGACTACGCGGGTGCATGTGGTAGTGGAAGGCTTAGGGAACTAAATTCATCTCAATTTTTTAGTTGTTGTTTCGTTATGGGCTAAAAAAGTGACAAAGATGAAGTACGAGACCGTGCAGAGAAAAAACGACAGCGCTTACGCCAATAAACGTAAGTTAGCATCCCGGAATGGATTCAAATACTGCAATCAATGCGGTTTTCTAACCTTAATTTAACCTCACTATAAAATTGATTCAATTCCTTGACGTTAACCGAACGAAAATTATTGGATTTGCCATCAAATAATATGGGGCACGCTACATATTCTCATAGGCGGCGAAATATACAATCTTGGACGTTAATTAACTATGCACTTTTACGTTCGAACCAAGAGGAATGAAGCTGGACAAACAAACTCTATAGTTTACGTCGAAAGATGCTATTTAAAAAAATTATCAAATAATATCGTTGCCGCTTATGAGTTCACACAATCATATCCAAAGTTTATCAGTAAATGAGTTCACTGTTGCTCCCCCTCTCACTTCGAAACAAAATTTTGGGTCTCATATACCTGGCAATCCTGGCATCTATCAGATTTAAGCTTGCTGTTGATTTTGATTTTTTAGGTTTATGCAACCGCAGATAAACTCAAGGCTAGGGGTAAAGTTTCAGGACAATAGAAAAAGTAGTAGAGCTGGACGACAAAAAAATTCATCACTAATGCCTTAGAGAATCTTCAGAAGAAAACTTTTATGAAAACTTGCTGCGCTAAGAATTTAGGTGTACCGGACCCGTAAAGCTATCCTAGGAGCAATTGTAATAGAGTCAGAGCTCGTTCAACAAGAGCTTTAGATTGTCATCTTATGACTAAATATTAATTATCAGTTATAACAGTACAGAAAGTACTCTAGAATGGTCCTTACCGAGTAAATTTCGCATGGTGAGGCCGTCGAATAAACGCGTCAACACAAAAATATGTATAGTTATAAACGACACTGATTTCGTTACGTTTTAGACGAGCCGATTTAGGTATCAAAATAGTTGCGGTATAGAGCGAAGTAACGGTAGCAAAATAATTCGATTAATTTAGGAAACGGAATCTGAATCACAATCAATTGGAGGAAAACAAACGTGTAAGCACGGATGCGATGAGGAGTAATTTTGTTTTTTTTCTTTTTAAAGATTAATTATGAAGATGGTAAAAGTGTCACAAAAATCAATTTGTTATTCCTTACTTTGTGAAAGCTCCGTCATATCCTCGTGCACATGTTCCGATTTAATGGATGATATTTTAAGGGTACGTGCAGGCACGAAGGAGGGGATAACCCTGCGGTGGTGTACGTCCGTGGCAGCCAGGATGGCGGTTGTGTCGAGCCCCGGGTTCAAGCAAAAATTCGAAACGGGACGGGCCCAGTTGGAACTGGGATTCCAGTTGTAAGCGCGCACTTGTTCCACCATAAAACAACCAAAAGATAAAATAAATAAATAAAAAAGGAAAACGAAACAAAAAATTAAAAACGGACGTCACAAACGATTTTTTTTTCTTTTTTTTTCACCTCGCACTCTTTTTTCACTCGGCTCGCACACAGTACTCCGATACGACGGATCTGAGTCCACTGCCTCGTCAACTCGAACGTCGAGATCAGAGAGGCGAGGATCTTGTCCCCCCTCTTCCTTGCCTCGAGTCTACGCCGCACCCAGTGAAAACGCGAGAGGGCCCACCTCGGCGGCACCCAAAACCACTCCTACCGCTCTTTCAATTGGTCCTGGGATCGCGCTCCACAGCGCCGCAGAATAAAATGGCTGTAACTCCCGACTCCGCGTTCTTCCCTTCGTCCACGTCCTAGCGCCTCGCCGCGCCTTGCCTTGCGTCCACTGTTCCCGAGATCGATATTCCCCCTCCCGCGGATTCCCATTCTCATCGCCCGCGTTCCCGTATTCCGCGTCCCGTCCGTCCCACAGCCAGCAGCGGTGCACTGCATGTTGCGTTCCCTAGTCTAGTCCCGCAAAAGCTCAAACCGCTCGCGAGCGCAACTCAAATCCAACATCTCTACCCATCTACAATCTATGTATATCTACACGCTCTCATAGTATTCCTCCCCCTCTCACTCACTCTCTCTCCATCCTCTGTCCCTCCTCATCTGCATCTATTATTTTCTACGGCGAAATTATCCCCCTCCCCTTTCGCCCTCTTACCGATGCTCTGTGGTATTTGAATATTCATCGGTAATATCAATAATTCAAGTCTTTGATAAACAGGACCTTTTTACTTTCCAGTTTTCAATCCTCTGCTCATGTTATGTTTCTTTCTCTCTCTCCCTCCCCCCCCCTCTCTCTCTCTCTCTCTCTCTCTCTCTCTCTCTCTCCCACATCCCGTCCCCCTATTTTATTTTCATCCCGTTCACCGAGCTAGGATAACCGCGAGAGTGCGCTGCCCCTCTTCTCCCCCTTTCCATCGTCTACTGAGCGATGGGTATTTATTTTTCATTCTGTCACTTGCGGAATCGGTGAGGCGAAGTGACACTCGTTGACTGCTATACATTGGCACGGGTGATGGCTGGTCGCAGGGTTACCAGATTACAGGAGAAAATTCGCACATTTTCCACTGTGACGTGGCGCCACTCGAACAATCGATTGTTATTTTTCTATCATTATGTAGCTCCGAAACAAAATAATCGATGGAGGTTCAATAGGATTAGATCTTAGATCTGTTTCATATGTTTGCAACAGCTGTAGGACGTAGGTATAGCGTATTGAAATTATGGAATTTCCTTATAAATACATTTTTAATATTGGCTGCATTTGCTGTCTGGTCATTATTGGTTTATCAAATATTACAAAATAATACAAGAATTATTGTATGCATCTAAACCAAACATTCAAATGTTTGTGACTATTTGATCCTTTAATGCAGCGGTTCCCAATCGGTGGTCCGCGGACCGAGTTTTGGCGGTCCGCGGACCGAGTTTAGGTGGTCCGCGGACCAAATTTTTCTCATTTTTTTCCGTCTACCGGAAGCAGCAATTTCTGCTTGTACACTAAGAACAAATACAGAAATCGTCTGAACGACGCGCAGAGCCAGAGCTCCGGATTCAGCACTCTAAAACCGAGCCCAACATTGGTGTGCTAGTGGAGAAGTCACAGCCGCAACGCTCCCACTATAGGTCAGGTTAGTTTTTATCCCCCCCCCCCCATTGTAAAAAAAAGAGAAAAAAAAGGAGAAAAAAAAGGAGAAAAAAAAGGTAATCGATTTTTCATTTTTTCAAGTGGTGGTCCGCGGCCTCCACCGATCGTCCGATTGGTGGTCCGCGACCAAAAAAGGTTGGGAACTGCTGCTATAATGCATAAAATTCTGTGAAAATACACAAGGACGTTCACATTAGAAACTCTCAAAGTCCAATCATATTAATTCAGGCAATCACTTCCAATTTGAACAACCCGCACGCTACATTGCACTATTTTCACAATGGGGGGCGCAGTTGCAAGGGTCTGAAATGGTATGTTTTTTCATACAGAAAATCAAATGTAAACTCGATGAGCTGAGAACAAAGATGCCTGTTGGTTTCTGATTCAGTCCTTTATCTATTGTTCCGGATATGAGATTTTGGCCGAAAGAATATTGTTTCAAATGGGAACTCCGCGTAGTGACGTCACTATACACACACGATTCTCTGCAATTTTACACCTGTAAATCTCCAAAACCGGAACTTTGAGAAAAAAAAACCAAAGGTAGAGCTCGTTTCAGAAGTGTAGGCGGACCTAAATCATAATCTTTGGTGAATTTTCAAATTTAATTCCTCTAAAATAAAACCAAACTTGCCTCTGGCTTTGTTCTTTTGCGTTTAAAGCGTTCCTCGTTGCAAAGTGAACACTCAATTTCATTTTCATTCATTTTTATGGAGTAATATCAGAAATAATGTTGACAAAGTCCAAAGATTATCGGTCTAGGTCCGCCTACACTTCTGAAACTACCTCTACCATTGATCTCAGCTCAACAAGTACGACTATTTTCTTTATAAAAAACATATCACTTCAGACCCTTGCAACTGCCCCCATTCCTACTAATTAAATTACTAATACCCATATCAGTGTTGCCAAATCCTCCGGCTTTTTCGATTTGTTCTAAAGCCGAGAGATTTGGCAACACTGACTCATATACATAGACGGTACACCGCGTTTACGTAAACACCAACAAAGCTTCCGACCGTTGTATATTTACCGTTACGTTTAAATACAAACTTTTCTTGTATTATTTTAATATAAATACTGTTTAACAGAAAAAAAGAGGCAGCAAGTGCAGCCAACCATTTCATCCATTTAATTCATTCAAACGGAAAATCCGACTTTTTGAGGTTATACGATTCGATATTTACATGCATTCTGTTTTTAATTCACAATAATTGCGACTTAAAATCGTTTGGTACTATTTGAAAAATAACTTTTCTTAGAGCGCCTTCAATCGATTGTGTATGCAAAATCAACACCGCGGTGTAGGAATATTTAACTAACCACTTAATCTGGGCGATTGAGAGTTGATTATAGTCTTCGTAATCTGGTAGTAAAAGAGTTAAACACGGTTGTTTCGTCCATGTACTTGTATTAGAATATGTAGGTTAAAATAGTGTGAAAAGTATAGTGCAGCGTGGGCTGCGTGGGTTGTTCGAAATGGAAGTAGTTTCCTCAGTTAATGAGTAGATTTTTAAAGTTTTAAATTTGTACTTCGTTACTAGCCCAGACTTTCACGTTGAAATCAATGTGTCAAGTGTCTGAAGCTATAAAGTCCACAACATAATTAGCTACCCGCATCGTTCCCTCGCACTGTTTGCCACGCGTTCTCATCGGGAAATCCACAGAGAAAAAAATTATAGCGAAAGTGGTATAATTAAAATAATTTTAATTATTTATTAACGTTAAAAAGAAATTGTGTTCTTTTTGAAAGGAGCATCTAAAAAAAAAAAAAAAAAAAAAAAAAAAAAAAAAAAAAAAAAAAAAAAAAAAAAAAATGCAATTTTGATGTCGGAAATTTTACTTACGAAATCAGTAAGTATAGAAATTATATTATTTTTTGTGAAATTACAAAAAAATCTGGTCATGAGTGTCACTTTGCGAAACCTCTCCTAAGTATATACAGGGTGTAAAAAAAAAAAGGAGCAGCTCCGAATAACTCGAGTTTGGGTTCGAATTTAATAAAACGCTGAAACACGGGCTCCATTATTTTGAGGGGGACATCTTTTAGGGGGGGTTGCCAAATTCCAGGCCCCCCCAGGGGGGCGGGTACGGGGGTCACCGCCCCCCTAAATCACATTTCTCAAATGGTGACCCCTAATTTTTATTACATAACTTTGAAGAGCATCAAATTCTAAGCATTTTGGCGCAAACCGCAGGTCGATATCGTTTTTCGTGTTCGAGATATCGAAAGTCAAAGTTCGATTTTGACCCATTTTCAAAAATTCATAACTTCCACTAAAAAAGTCGGAATTTAAAAAACTATTAGCTTAAAATGCTCTACAAAACAAGTACTTTTCAGAAAAAAATACAACTGTCCAGGAAGTTTGAATTTTAGGCTCCGAAAAAAATATTCAAAATTTTCGAAAATTTTGAATCGGCGATATTCTTGTAAAACTTCCAGAATCGACAATTTTGGCTTAAAACCTGTTGGCTGAGTCCAAATGAGCGATGCAAAGGGCTTAAAAGCTCAAGAAAGTCTCAAAATCATCTTTAAAATGATCAAACTCAGTATTGAGAACACTGCTAAATTTAGAGTCAGGAAACACCTTTCTCTCGGGCTGTAATGGGGTTTTGGGGACTTTCGAGAGCTTTTAAGCGCTTTGCATCGCTCATTTCGACTCAGCCAACAGGTTTTAAGCCAAAATTGTCGATTCTGGACGTTTTACAAGAATATCGCCGATTCAAAATTTTCGAAAATGTTGAATATTTTTTTCGGAGCCTAAAATTCAAATTTCCTGGACAGTTGTATTTTTTTCTGAAAAGTACTTGTTTTGTAGAGCATTTTAAGCTAATAGTTTTTTAAATTCCGACTTTTTTAGTGGGAGTTATGAATTTTTGAAAATGGGTCAAAATCGAACTTTGACTTTCGATATCTCGAACACGAAAAACGATATCGACCTGCGGTTTGCGCCAAAATGCTTAGAATTTGATGCTCTTCAAAGTTATGTAATAAAAATTAGGGGTCGCCATTTGAGAAATGTGATTTAGGGGGGCGGTGACCCCCGTACCCGCCCCCCTGGGGGGGCCTGGAATTTGGCAACCCCCCTAAAAGATGTCCCCCTCAAAATAATGGAACCCGTGTTTCAGCGTTTTATTAAATTCGAACCCAAACTCGAGTTATTCGGAGCTGCTCCTTTTTTTTTTTACACCCTGTATATCTTGAGATTTCAAAAATACAAATTCTAGTGATTTCAAGAAAATGTTTGCCTTTTTTCTGCCTCGTTGAGATAACAATATAATTTCTATTCGGGCTACGCCGAAGAGAACGTCTAGAAAAGGTCAAAAGAAAGCTCCTTATAACGTCCTAATTTTCTCGTGTTTTTGCCCGGCAAAATACTAAACATCCCGCGGATGAGTATATGAAGTGACGTCGCATCGAAGGCGTCCAAAACAAGGAGAATGCAATGTCCAAATCTATCCAAGTTATGAGATACCAGTTTGAAATCAAGGCCTTAAAATGCTGGTTGACAGGGCGGGCGTGCCGTTTCGCGGATTTTAAGAGGACATTTTTGATTTACCGATGATACCACCGCGTTGACAATAAGATTAGTCACAGTCTAAACTCAGCAGTATAACTTCAACGCACGGAAATATACACTACTCTGGTCTGTGGTATTTTTTCAACCGATGGAATTATCGGCGATTATCAAAGTCCCACCCTTCAAATTCAACGGTGTTTCCATGGGTAGCCGGAAACATTGCAGATCAGAGAGTAGTAAGCAGAATTTCAAGGAGAATTTCAAAATATTCTCTCTGTTTATATACATATAAAAATTTTGTGTGTGTAGGTGCGTGTGCGTGCGATAGTGCGTCTAAGTTCTGAACATTTTAAATACGAACAAGCCCTAAAAAAAAAAAAAAAAAAACAACGACAAAAAAACAAAAAACAAAAAATAAAAAAACAATTTTAAAAAAAAGGTCATACATTTTCAAAAGCCCTCACACCAAAAAAGCCCACACTTTAGACACCCCGCAGCTATACGCTTACGTGAACTGGACTGTTTATTTTTTTTTCTGTCAATAACTGCGCGGAATCAATGGTGAGATACAAAAACTTTCCGCAGTTAAGATCCGCAAAACGAAGGCCCTGCTGCTAGGACCAATTTTCTTCCATAGGTCCAGGTGTCTCAGGGGCGTAGCCCGGGGGGGGGGGTCCAGGGGGTCTGGACCCCCCCCCCCCCCGGTACCTAGGTTTGTCCTTAAAAAAGGTTATTTTTTGAGTTTTCAGACAAATTTGACCAAATTAGTATCTTTGGACCCCCTCCCCCCCCCCTTGACAATATTCGGACCTCGGACCCCCCAGAAAAATTCCTGGCTACGCTACACTGAGGTGTCTATTTGAGGAGAAATTGAACTTTCGCGGGAATCACGGGGATTTTCTTGCATCCAGCATTTGGCAACCTTGTTGGTGGCTGCGATGGCTGATGGCATGCCGCGCCGTGAGGAAGCGCATGAATTTAGTAGTGAGTGACGGGACAGAGCCCATATTGCCTGTGTTGTGTTCCGAGTCCCCTCACTCCCTCCCACCCACAGCCATCTCTCCCGCTGCATGAGCATATGAGTGTCATTCATGTACTGAAGCTATCGGTCATGTTGATTTGCGGTCGCTGTCATCGCACGGCGCCACCGTATTAAAAATAAAAAATTAATCATCATAAAGGGTGAAGAGGGGGGGGGAGGAGGAGGGAGTAGAACGAGAATGTCATTATTTGGAGCAAATATTCTATACCTACTTCCACTGGATTGATTTAATGCTGATCTCCCATGCAGCGAACTCGCAAACCGATATGTTCCATGAAATAAATGCTGAAGAAGATCGTGGTAGTCAGAGATACACACACACACATCCGCAAAGGTGACTCGTGAATTAATTGCGATGTGTCGAGATAAAATTCATTAAATTAAACCTGGGAAAGAATCGGTTCGCAGAGGGTGCAACATATTGTTTGATTGACGAGTAGTATATTTAAAATCCAGGAATCTGATTAGCTTAGATGTTCTTTTTATACTTGTGAAATCAGCGTCGGAATGATCAATTTCTAATTTCCCGCTTCTCTTTAAAACAACCCAAGTGAATCCATAATCCATACTTTTGTGTTGGTTCAAATGGGAGAAAGAACGAACATCAAATGTTCGGAATATGTATATCTTCGGGAATCTTTAAAATCAAAGGTTTAACCTTTCGGTTGTTAATGCCAAAAATACAAACTTTACTAAGTAAGCATCAAAAACGACATAAATGTGTCCGCGACATTCACCATCCATCAGTGTTAATTTTACTATAATTTTTAGTGTTTTAAAATAATTCTACGCTTGCGATTTCACTTCATCATCGCTATCTTATGTATTTTGAGACGCTAATTTCAAAAATGCTATCAGTTTTCATTAAACTGGCCTAGATTTAACGTAAATTCGAAATTACGTATTCTTAGCAAAACATTCGAAATTCTGGAAAAAGTATGAGTTTTACGTAAAAACTAAGGCCAAATTTGAAATCAGCGTGTCTAAATGCATGGTATAACTCGCGGGAGGGGTGAGAAAGAGGTATCTTAAGATGAGAAAACTTGGTTTTACGTTCATAACAACCGGACGCACTATGTCGTTAAGGCGTAAAAATCAACTTTACTAACGTACAAATTATATTTTTAAACATTAGAGATAAGTTACACAAACTGAACAAATTATTGCCTTCAAAATTGTAATTTGCCGAACCATATACATGCATTTTCACGATGATACATGTAAGTACCTATTTCATCCTGGAGCGTGAGTTTTAAAAATTACTTTGACTACCAAATGGTGGGATTGCCTGATGGCAAAGTTTTGAGTTATTAGATTCAAGATTGAGACCGTTCTTATGTTTGTCTGCGTGCGCGAAGCAAACTTGCAGCGCTATTCATCTGATTCATTCCAATTTACTTTCAGTCGAAGAAAAAAAAAAAAAAAAAAAAACGAACCGCATATCAAACGCGCAAAATAATTCAGTTTGACCGAATGCTAAGCTGAATCGTTCGTTTGACTTATCCGAGA
Source organism: Trialeurodes vaporariorum (assembly GCA_011764245.1). Classification (NCBI taxonomy): domain Eukaryota; kingdom Metazoa; phylum Arthropoda; class Insecta; order Hemiptera; family Aleyrodidae; genus Trialeurodes; species Trialeurodes vaporariorum. The sequence continues at coordinate 70,574,643 of VMOF01000002.1, forward strand.
TTGCCTTCAATTAATGGAACGCAATCCGCACATCATATCGTGTAGGAATAGTTGCATCACTGAATGCTGTTCGTTTGACTTATCTGGGTTCGCCTTCATTTATTAATTGAACGCAATCCGCACATCATGTCGTGTAGGAATAGTTGCATCACTGAATGCTGTTCGTTTGACTTATCTGGGTTCGCCTTCATTTATTAATTGAACGCAATCCGCACATCATGTCGTGTAGGAATAGTTGCATCACTGAATGCTGTTCGTTTGACTTATCTGGGTTCGCCTTCAATTATTAATGGAACACAATCCGCACATCATGTCGTGTAGGAATAGTTGCATTACCGCTTGCTGTTCGTTTGACTCATCTGGGTTCGCCTTCAATTAATGGAACGCAATTCGCATATCATGTCGTGTAGGAATAGTTGCATCATCGAGTGCCTTTTGTTAAGCTTATACCTTCAATGCGTTGTTATTGTTAGGGGAACGCATCCTGCTCATCATGACGAATAGGAATAGATGGATCATCAATGATCAAATGCCTTACATACGCCAATTACATTATAATTAAAGTGCAATTAAATCTTGGATGGAAAAACAATATGGAATCAACCAAAATATTTGGCAACCTTTTGGGGGGAAAAAAATTAATAAATAAATAAAGAAAAAATAAGGTACAGTATTTTGAGCGATAACCCCCCCCCCCTCTATGCTCTCTCTCTCTCTCTCCCTCTCTCTTCCTCTCTCTCTCCCCTCTCTCTATCTCTCTCTTTCTCTCTCTATTTCTTTTTCTCTCTCTCCTGCACTGTCCTAAACTACCTCAGGTATATATTTTATTTATTTAATTTTATTTTTCGAAGGTATGCAGCCTCCGAAACAGGCTTGCTCATGAAGGTACCGATTTTTCAGTCTTAAATTGTTCAGTTAATTTTACCTTAATTTATTTAATCTGTCTGTAGTTATATAGCTTACCTAATTTATTTATTTTAATGCTTTTTATATTTTGTTTATAAAGACTGAAAATGAATCATCATTCAGTCATTAAATATACTTTCATGACAGAATCAGCGGTGACATCCCAACGCATGCTCATTGTTTACGTGCCTACGCGCCTCTTTAATCTGTTGTGAATTGAATAAAGAGCACGTCACTCAGTAGGCTGGGCCGAAAAAAGCGAATTTCGGATTTCGAAAACGCAATAGCAAAAAAAAGTTGCTCTAAGTGGTCCTAAAGACGTGTGTAAAATTGCAGCCCTGAAAAATAATTTTTACTATCGCCGCAACGCCTTTGAAATTTCGTCAATTTTGCGAAAAAAGCCAAAATTTCACAATTTTTGACAATTTGGCAACCATGTTTTGAGGTCGATATTCACCGATATTTTGCCTCACACCAGCTCTAATACACTTGTCATCAACTTACTTTTGCTTATTTTGAGGTTTGGTGCCCCCTAACCCCCTTCTCAAAGGTCCTAAAAATCGCTGAAAATTCCGAAAAAACCCCGATCCTGAGAAACGTTTAGGAACTGTCAAAGGAATCGAAATATGATAAAAACGGGTATGTATACCCGGTTTTATGGCAAAAGTGAAACTCACCGAAATTGACAGAAAAAATGTTTATATTGGCTCTTATGAGAGTTTACATTCTGATTGCATTCTTCTGTGATATTGCTTCATTTACGACGATAATAATTTTAAATCATTGGGATGATTCATTGGAATTGACTATTATGATCAGAATGAATTGTTCTCCTCCTTGCAACCATCCCCAAACTCAAAAATATGTTATACTAAGTATATACCTCACATTTAGTTGGAACCAACGAGTTATAGCTATGGAGGGGGCCACACAAACGTGTTCAAACAGTGACAGCATGGACGATCTGAATTTGGTTTGTTTGCCTCACTGTTTTTCAACCTTCAAGTAAAAATTGTTGTTAATCCAGGAGAATTGGTTTTAAACGAAAGTGCTAGTGTTTCAGACTGGCTATCTAGACACAGACTTTTAATACAACTATCCAGATCAGAAAATGTTGCTTTATTTCTGTCATGAGGCAGTTTCTTTATTTATCGCATGCAAATCCTTCCGTAAGAGACAGTCAAAGGTATTAATATGTGTCCATATAGCCACTCTAAACCACTTGACCATTGGCTTATAATTAATTTCAAAAGTATTTGTCACAAATTTAATTTTTTAAATTTAATGGACAAAAAATTGAGACAAACGACCCGAGCCTGCGTCCATAAGAGATTTAAAGGAAAGGAAAGGAAGCGCTTGATTATAAATTGAATCCTGTTGGAATTTTTGAAGATAAGAGTTTCTTGCATTTTTATAAAATGGTTAGGCGCTACACTGGTTCCCGAGGAAGTACAGTGATCCATGCGTTGATGGACTATGTCTGCTTAGTAACATGGTTTTGAGTTTGGGGATGGTTGCAAGGAGGAGAACAATTCATTCTGATCATAATAGTCAATTCCAATGAATCATCCCAATGATTTAAAATTATTATCATTGTAAATGAAGCAATATCACAGAAGAATGCAATCAGAATGTAAACTCTCATAAGAGCCAATATAAACATTTTTTCGGTCAATTTCGGTGAGTTTTCAAGATGGCGGACCTGTTTCGGTCTCTGTCTTTTGCATTGCTTTGAATGGGGGATAGTTTAAAACTTCTGAAATTGGGAGACTAGAACACGATGCTTCAAAATGAACAGACGTTTCCGATCTGAAGAGGTGCAATTTTTTTTGCGGCAACCGCTTTTTTGGCAAGCTGTGGCACATATAGAGTGATGACAAAATTTTAGGGTGGGGAGAGCTGAATTTTGATTTTTAAAATTAAGTAACTATCACATCTGTTTTGCCGAAAAACATTCTAAACAATAAATTTATATCCCCATTGCACATAATTGAATACATGCAAAGCTAGACTGCTGTCGCGCAGGGGAGAAAGCACATCAAAATACCGAGATAGGTCCTGAGGCTGATGTGGTGTTGGCGGGGGGGGGGGGGGGGGTTGAGGGTGGGGATAGTGATGGGGGAGCATCCTACCCCCCCCCCCCCCCCCCCCCCTGGAGCCACCCCACTTTTGCCATAAAACCGGGTATACATACCCGTTTTTATCATATTTCGATTCCTTTGACAGTTCCTAAACGTTTCTCAGGATCGGGGTTTTTTTCGGAATTTTCAGCGATTTTTAGGACCTTTGAGAAGGGGGTTAGGGGGCACCAAACCTCAAAATAAGCAAAAGTAAGTTGATGACAAGTGTATTAGAGCTGGTGTGAGGCAAAATATCGGTGAATATCGACCTCAAAACACGGTTGCCAAATTGTCAAAAATTGTGAAATTTTGGCTTTTTTCGCAAAATTGACGAAATTTCAAAGGCGTTGCGGCGATAGTAAAAATTATTTTTCAGGGCTGCAATTTTACACACGTCTTTAGGACCACTTAGAGCAACTTTTTTTTGCTATTGCGTTTTCGAAATCCGAAATTCGCTTTTTTCGGCCCAGCCTAAGTCGTATGCTTGCGTGATATAGAGACAAAATGTAACTAAATAACAAAATGTATCATAATTTTCCTTCACTTAAAATGAGTAACTACAAAACTTCACTTTTATAAGTACCTTTTATATTTATATAGCTATCTTTTTCTGTTACTTCTGCTACTTTCTGTTACCAACACTCGTAGATAATTTTTATAATACCTGCTCTTGCAGTCGCAGTCGTCGACACTTAATTCTTATGGTAAGAAACTGTCTTAAATTGATTTTGAACGGTTTAAAAAAGGTTTGTATTCCGAGTTTTCAGAACAAAGAGTTTCATTCGGTTCATGAAAGACTTCTTTACAAATTGTTCAACAATTAGAAAAAGCCAAGGCATGTTCAACAAATAAAACGGATTGAAAAAGGAGCACGAGTTTTGGTAGTTATAGTAATTATATAATGGTTTCCGGAAAAAAAGAAAGAAATAATAAAATAGGAATTTTGCCAATTCCTTTACAGTATATCTTTTTTACAGAAAATTTCACCAACGTGTCTCTTTTTCCTCTCATGGATAGAGCTAATTTAATGAAAGTAAAAAAATAAATAGATAAATAAACAAATAAAGAAATAAATAGATAGATGGATGGATAGATAAATAAATAAACAAATAAATAGATTGATAAATAGATAAATAAATAAATAAATTAATAAATTAATAAATTAATAAATAAATAAATAAATAAATAAATAAATAAATAAATAAATAAATAAATAAATAAATAAATAAATAAATAAATAAATAAATAAATAAATAAATAAATAAATAAATAAATAAATAAATAAATAAATAAATAAATAAATAAATAAATAAATAAATAAATAAATAAATAAATAAATAAATAAATAAATAAATAAATAAATAAATAAATAAATAAATAAATAAATAAATAAATAAATAAATAATAAATAAATAAATAAATAAATAAATAAATAAATAAATAAATAAATAAATAAATAAATAAATAAATAAATAAAAGTTTTACATTTTTAACGGAAGGAGGGTCTGTTGTCTGTTAACTCATCTTGCCTACAGTTATGAATAAACAAACCGAAATTTTCTTTGAACCACTACAACGCAAGGAAAAACCGACGAAATGAAAACAGTTTGCAATTTTCGTCGTTGCTAATTTGTAAACTTAGTTTTTTTTTCCGAGCTCTTTTTCAACAAAGTTCTCTATGAAATGTAAACGAAGAAATAAATAAATATACAAACAAATAAATCAATCATAATTATTCATAGTAGGTAAGCGGAAGCAGATTCTTATATAGACTTCACTCGAAATTCAACCATGCAGCGTTTCCGGAAAACTCTCTCAATCTCCCAAAAAATTAATCAATTTTAACTTTTCCTGATTATTGCATGCAGTCTGAAGTTACCATAGTTTCCCCAATTTGGAGTCTGAAAGCGGTATCGTGATTTCTATTCGTGAAAATTATGAACGAGGAAAGCTTGTAATTATTCGCTGCCACGTGCGGAGTATATGAACTTTCACAAATACAGCGCGCTTAAAATTGTTGACTGCTGATCCGTCAGACACTAATTCCACGAATCGGAAAATGTATGAGCTTTTTTGACAGCACCGTTTTCCTCTGAGAGAGTGATAGAGAGAGGTGTTCAGTCGGCGAGTGGATTCCTTTGATTTTGGTTCAGGTATATGGTACCTGTGATGCTTAAATTCATTGCGATAAAAATTGCAAGTTGCATACCCGAACAAAAATCTAAAGAGTCTACTGATATTATTTACCTAGTTTGCCAACTAGTTTCAAAGGTTTAAATGACAATGAAGCATAGTTGCCAAATTGCAAGAGCAGCTTACTTTGATTGCAAGATTCATTTTTTTTTTTAAATTTTTCTCTGTGAAAAAAATACATAATACAAAAAAAAACAAAACAAAACAAAAACAAAAAAACAATGGAGCTGTTGCAAACTTTTGCTACAGGCTTATTAATGGTTGATTACGGGGTAATACCCAGTAAAAACAACGATTAGCGCACTAAAAAATCACGAAATCCACTCCTAAACTCACAAAATGCTTTTAAATGCGAGGCCGTAATGGCGGCCGAGGCCGCGGTTTTCTTATGGCAATTGTATGCTTCTTCTTCTTCTTGTGTGGTGTTGCGAGAACACCTCGTGTAGATGGCGCTCATTGAAGATAGGGAGCCCCGATGAAAACCGCGGCCCCGGCCGCCATTACGGTCTCGCGTTTAAAAGCATTTTGTGAGTTTAGGAGTGGATTTCGTGATTTTTTAGTGTGCTAATCGTTATTTTTACAGGGTATTATCCCATATTCAACTATTAATAAGCCTGTAGCAAAAGTTTGCAACAGCTCCATTATCCGAATATCCAATCCGGTACCCTCGTTGCCGTAGCCAGGATATTGTCTTTCTCTCTTTTAGCCCATTTAAACGCATATGTGTTGGAATAGGACAGAAAGAGGGGCTGAAGTCACGTGACTACCCCTATATCCATCCTTTTCTAACGCTTGCGTTTAAATGGGCTAAGAGAGGGAAAGACAATATCCTGGCTACGGCTATGGGTACCCGCACCCGTACTTGCCAAAAAAAATTAAGAAAATAAAAAATTATGAGAGCAATACTCTTTGGATGGGGAGGAGGAAGGAGGGCTCCATGCAGAGCTGCCGATTTGCGTAGATTTAATGGCATTTTGAAATTCACCGAAGATTCCACCGGTTGAGAAAAGATTACAGAGTTTAGTTCAGTGTATGACTGTAATGCAAGAAAATACTAGCGTCTTTTATCTTTTCTCAACCGGTATGTTTTAATTAATTAACGGCGTTTCCGCCGATTGAGAAATGATTACAGATCAGAGTATTTTCGTGCATTACAGTCATACGTTAAACTGAACTATGTAATCTTTCTCAACCGGTGGAATCTTCGGTGAATTTCAAAATGTCATTTAATCTACGCAAATCGGCAGCTCTGGTACCATGTGAAGTCGGCGAAGCCGCAAAGTGTCTCTTGAAGTGCTGGCCGTTCGCGAAAAAAAAACAAAAAACAAAAAACAAAACAAAACAAAAACAATAAAACAAAACAAAAAAACAAGGAACAAAAAATAAAAAAATAAAATGAAAAATTCTCGCAAACGCGAGTTATAAATTATACTGCCAAGAATGTAAAATCTCTTATGTCAGCCGCGGCGCGAGAGCGCGGTGTTTTGAAAGAGGAGAGGTGAAGCTTGGAGGGGGTGGGGGGGGGGTTGCTGATATGGAGGGGCAGGGAAGGGAGGATAAAAGCGCAAGAATTATGTTGAAGATGAAGCCGCGCTTACTACTCCATGAGAGGAGCCACGAGCACGAGATGACGGTGAGCGAGATTGCTGCTTGAGATGCTGGAGCCTGGCCCCCCGAGATCCCCGAGGCAGGCCATAACAGTGAGCGCAGAGTGAGGACGAGGCACCGACCTAAACCCCGCCCCGAAAGACTCCTCCACCAATTTGTATCGAAAACGACTGTAAGAAGAATTTATCCTTTATTCGCGAATGTCTGCCTGCCTGCCAGTCTGGCGGATCATTCAACTTTCAGATCGCATACAATCGTTAAATCAGTTTGATTCTGTTAAAAAATGTAGAGTTGAGTAAGCGAAAGAGACAGTGGCGGCTCGCGCAGGCAACAATATTTTTCCTCCATTTGAAGCTGTATATAAAACAGTTGACTGTAGATGAACGAAAACAGTTGACTGTAGATGAACGAAGAAGCACTGCTCCACTTTTAAATCGATTGTTTTACATTGGATCTAATGAAAGGAAAATATTGTTGCCAACTTGCACGAGCCGCCACTGGTCTGGAGAAGGGGTTGGAAGATGAATGAGGATGATTTGATTCGTGCACCATCGTTTACTATAATCACAAACACAAATTTCATATTAAATACATTCTAATTTTATTCATGCGTATTGCACTTATATCGTGACGTATTTAAATCCAACGTGAACACGTAAATTCACAGATAAACACGAGGTATAATCAAAAGAGAAACAAAAACATCCACTATTATAAATAGCATGATCAGTAACAAATTTGCGATCTCAAAGATACATAGAAATTATTAGTTCGGCGCTGAAAACGAGACAACTTAAAACCAAGCCACAAGTTAGGCACGAAAACGCCGATCCCAAGTCTGCCAATGTGAAAGATCTCTGTTTCTCTGCTTCGTAATGGGGCTATTGCACACTTTTGCTATAAGCGTTTTAATAGTCGATTATGGCGTAAAAACCTCAACAAATAACGATGGCGGCACTAAAAACTTCCAAAATCCACTCCTAAACTCAATAAACGCAGTTATTTGCGCGAGCGTAATGGTGGCCGAAGGCACTAACAATGGGAGATTCCCATCTAAAAATTTTGAAACTCCATCAAGAAGTGACCAATAAAAGACTACTTTCATTTGACACCGGTGTCACTTGGTGTTGCGGTACCATTCATCGGATGTGGATCATCACTCTGATGACTAATTACTCTGTGAATCATCCTTGTCAGCATAGAAAGAGTGACGAAATTAAGATAGGAATCTCCCATTGTTAGTGCCTTCGGCCACCATTACGCTCCCGCAAATAACTGCGTTTATTGAGTTTAGGAGTGGATTTTGGAAGTTTTTAGTGCCGCCATCGTTATTTTTTGAGGTTTTTACGCCATAATCGACTATTAAATCGCTTATAGCAAAAGTGTGCAATAGCCCCATTGTTAAATTATGCTAAATAATGCACTATGAGAATGGTGCAAGATTTTGCTGCAATTTGGGCCAAATGCGGGCTCAAATGGGCCAAAAGAGAGAAATACAAATTCCTGGCTACGGCTATGAACAGTGGCGTCGCGTGCGATTTGGCAACAATGTAATAAATCCATTTAAGCTCATTTAAAAGATCGAATTCAGGGGGTGCACAGTGCACAAGGAAAATTCGATATATTTGATGAGTTTAAATGGAGCAGTTGCATTGTTGCCAGATGGCACGCGACGCCACTGGCTATGAATAAGGGTGCGGGCGGTGTTATCAGTGATGTCGCGTGCAATTAGTCAACACTGCATTCTATCTATTTAAACTCATGTAAAAGGTCCAATTCAGGGGGTGCGCAGTGCACACTTCCCCTTTCAAATTAAAAAGACTCAGACTAACATACGATTTATTACACTGGTCTGCAAAAAAAAAAAAAATTAAAAAAATGAACTATGGCATGGTGATGGGTGATTTTTACTAATTTTGGGTCGCTGAATCCAAAAATTACCGGTTTTTTGATATGCCTCCATTTTCGAGTTCAACCCCTTATGTACAACAAATATGGGTTGAAATGAGCTGATTTAACCGAAGTCCCATATTGCATAACAAAAACTCGAAAACGGAGGCATACAAAAAAAAAAAATAAATAAAAAAAAAAAAAAAAAAAAATAAAAAAAACCAAAAGCAAAAAGAAAACGCAGATATTTTTGGATTCAGCGATCCAAAATTAGTAAGAATCACCCATCACCAAGTCAGTTTTTTATTTTTATTTTTTTTTGCAGACTAGTGAAATCAGCCCATTTTAACCCATATTTGTGGTACGTAAGGGGTTGAGCTCAAAAACGGAGGCATACAAAAAAAAAAAAAAAAAAAAAAAAAAAAAAAAAAAAAAAAAAAAAACGGAGGCCATTTTTGGATTCAGCGACCCGAAATTAGTTAAAAGCATCCATCACCGTGCATGCCAGCTCATTTTATGATGCAGACCAGCGTTATTATTCAATTTATAATTTTTTAGCTATGCATATAGAATGTTGATTTGCAAACAGCTTGCAAAAACTAGCGATAAAGGAATGTCGCAATTCAAAGTGGTTGCACTGGTTGCACATTTTTATAGTGAATTAAATTTTCACCACCAATCTTTCAAGTAAGTAATAAATTTTGTTCTCCTTCACAATCGAGGCGGTTGCTGAAATAAGGGCCCATAGGCAAAAATCAGGTTTTTAGAAAAATAGCTTTAAAGTTTTCATTGCTAAAAAAAAAAAAAAAAAAAAAAAAAAAAAAAAAAAAAAACAATGTAAATGATCCAAGACTTACTATCTTTAAATTGATCTTCTGCCCTCAAAACTTCATATTTTTTCACGAAACTTTGAGGATGACTATTTGAGGGTATGACAAATCGATTTACGTGTTCTCCGCAAAAAGAACCCATGCGCCTGTGGGCCCTTTCCAGCTATCTCCTCAATTTGGATAGTGAGAGATAGAAAAGAGAGCAAAAATAAATTAGAAGTTAGCCGGTGAAAATGGCTTTTTGATATACAATTGGAAAATAAATTTTATTAGAGACGTGTTTATTGTTCAGGGCGACCAGAGCCCCTCTCCTCCCGCTCCTCCCGCTCCTTCCAATACCCCCCCCCCCTCCACCCCAAGGCAGCTATATTGCAAGTATTGGTAGGTAATTTTGGTATAAGGAGCGCAAAAAACAATCCCTCAAATAATTCTTCACAGAAAATTAAAATCATAATACGTTCATAAAATTTAAAATTGCATTAACATGCATACATATAGAAGGTATAATGTTTAACCAGTAACATGAAGAAAATAAGAAAACATACAAGTATGACAAAGACAAAATTATATGCATGAAGCTTATAGACGAATGAAATAGATGCAAAATAATTGACTAAATATAGGTACAGAAGTGAGTGTGCGGGGATTGAGGGAACCAAACGATGCACAAATGGGAATACGAGCTGAAAGAGGTATGATGGTATCGATTAGAGTGAACATCTGAGAAATTTTAGGTTATGCAGGTGAAACTAAAAAAAAAAAAATAAGATAAATTTAACCAAAATGGAGGTAAAGGAGGGTCTATCGAGTTTTTAAAATTCTACAGTCATATCCAAACTGTAGAGACGAGAAATGATAGAATGATATCTCTGAAACTCTTTTAATAGAATTCAACTATAGTTAGGAATAAGTTCATGAAAGTGTAAAAAAGTTGAGAAGGCATCATGCGGATGAGAGAATAATAAATGTGAATAATAATTTTCTAGCAATGAATCTCAAACTGCGCATCCGAGAATACATCGCGTCAAAAAGTAGGTCGACCTTGCCAGGATTCGAACCTGGAATCTTCTGATCCGTAGTCAGACGCGTTATCCGTTGCGCCACAAGGCCAGTTGGTGGGGAGGCTGTAAAAAAGTAAAAGTGGTCTTGCTTCTATTCAATTCTCGAGTTGAGTTCAACTGATAAGAGGTAAAATTGATAACGTAAATCATTTGTACGTTATTTTTTCGTCTCCCCTCCCCTCCCGCATTACTTTTACAAATTACTTTGTCTATAATATGTACAATTAAGCGGCATTCTTTTGCAAATTCTAGAAGCGAATAAATCTAACAATTAAGTCTATCGAGACATCATAGTTCTTCCCCATAACTTACTTATAGGTAGATGTTCTTACCAGGCAATGACTGTTTCTTATAAAAATTAGTTGTATACTCCTTAAAGTCTAGACTCTTATCGTTTTATCATACAGGGTCTTCAAAAAGCCCAGGTCCTTGTAACATCAAGACGATTGATTTTAAAAATAAAAACTTTTGAAGGCGGTCTGTAGGATCATCATGATGCCCTTTCGGGCACGATTGAAAATTTTAAAGCCCTTCCGTGAGAGGCGCTGCGGGGTGGAGTGGGGGGGGCTCCCCAAAAAACGAATATAACAAATGGTGACCTCTATTTTTTACTGCATGATTCGAAAGAGCGTACATTTTAAGCTAGCATAACGTAATACGTTATGACTCTTGCGCAAAACGCGAGTCGATACCGCTTTTTGTGTTCGATGTATCGAAATTCAAAATTAGATTTATATACCTACATTTTCGAAAGTTTGTAGCTCGCTCTAAAACGGTCTAAATTTTAAAATCTTTAGGTGTACAATAATTGTCTGCTAAACAGGCTTTTAGGAAACAATACACCAGTCCCAAACAAGTGACCCAAAATTGATTTTTGGACACCCGAAAATTTACGATTTTTTCACAATTCTCGATTCATCAACTATCACGGAAAACGGTCCAACTATCAACCAATATGGTTTGAAAATTGCTATTCAAGTCACTTTAATGCTTTTTTTTTTTTTTTTAATCCTCTAGAAATTCAAATTCAGAGAGCCAATGGTCCTTAAAAATCAGTTATTATGCGGAACTACCGTTCTGAAAAGCGGTAACCCCAATTTGCAGGAGGTCAAGTACCCGGGCACCCCTTCTCCCTCCCCCATACGTATAGGAACATTTCCGTGTGTGTGGAAATTTTTTGAACAATTTTCTCGAAATTCGAACGACCGTTTTCTGTAATAAAAGTGCTTTTTCGATGGTTCGAGGGCTTAAGGTGTAGGATCGGTTCGGTCCACTGCGGACTTTTTACAATCTAGTTTGTACATATGCGAGCATTGGAATTCTTTTTTATCTATTTCTTCTTGTCCTTTTTTTTTCACATTTTATTTCTTCTTTTTCTCCCGTTTCTTTTTCTTTAACCTCCTCTTTAAGTACATACACGCAGGAGGGAGCAGGAAGGGGTGACCTCCCCCCTCCCCCGATCCCTGAAAAATGCCAAAATGTCTGAAAGAGTCAAAATATGAGCAAAAATTGAACTATTGCCTCACATTCCCCCTCTGATTTTTTTTTTCTCTAAACGCCCTTGCCCACCCCTCTGCTTTTACTCCTGATATTGCTTCTGCTCCTTCTTCTCCTACTTGGGAGTTACCCCCAAGAATAATTTTCAAACTCATCAACATCTTGAAGGGAGTTTCGGGGTGACAATCGCCAATCGTTCACATTTTCATGCAAACTACCTTATAGGCTCTGTGGGGAAAGTTCTCTATCCCCGCACTCTTCGTTGCACTGCTGCCACTATAACACTGATTTGGGGGAGGGGGGGGGGGTCGCGATTTGACGCGACTCACGCCAGAACCGCGCCAAGGGACTCTTCATTTCATGAAGTCCCCCCCCCCCTCCGCCGGGCCAGAGTCTGGGGTCTGTGAGCCACTGAGCCAGTGGTCGGGGCCATCCAGGACCGAGGCCAGGGCCCAGGAGGCGCCCCGTATCTTGTAAAACAAGAGGTTTCTTCCGGTTATCTAAACATGAACCCAAAGGGTCTCCGCCCTGTACGCTCGATCTCGTGGTATATTCTCCCCAGCGATTTCTCATCCGGATTGTTTATTGTTAACCCCCCTCCTCTCCCGTCACCTACCACCCGCCCGTCTTTTTCTCGCCTGTCGTGTCGCGTCGATCAAAAACAACACTAGGTTGCCAGATTTCCTGGTATTTCCTACATTTATACTTCAATATTTGTCAATAAAAGCTCTCAAATGTGGTCGAGTGCCATATTTCTACCGGTCATTGGAACCAATGAATAAATGTCGATTATCTGAAGACTTACAATTAGTTGCGCGGCAAATGAGAACAGATTCCTCCATAAATACAGGTTTTTATTCAGGAGCAATCGATTTATTAGGATTTGAGAGCACCTGAGAGGAAAAATTATTCGATGTGGTAGCTCTGGAACAGCTCAGTGTTGCCAGATGTACAGCTTCAGCCTACGTGCCATCTGGCAACAATGTCTTCGCTCCATTTGAATCTATGTTTAACAATCGATTGCTGGTGAAGCGCTGCTTCACTTCCGAATCGATTGTTTTACATATATTCAAATGGAGGGATGACATTCGTGCCACATTGCACGAGCCGCCACTGCGTGTCAGTGGCGTCGCGTGCAATCTGGCAAACCTTGCATGAGAGAGTGCACTTTGCACCTTCGAAAGTTCGATCTTTCCCATGCATATATAGAGACAAAGTTCAGCGTTGCCAGATTTGCACACGATGGCACTGAGCCGCATATTCCCAAAAAGAATATCAATGTCAAATGAGGTTTTAATCCTCAAATAATCTGGCAACACAGAGACGGCTTTTCGTTTTGTTTCTGTCTCATCTATTTTCACGCAGCACCGCGCCACGCCAACTTGAGAATGTCTTTGTTCAAGAACGGTGCGCAACAAATGAAATCTGGCGTAGAGAAGGTGAAGTTGTGGAGGAACATTGGGCTGAAGAGGCTCGTTTTAGAATGCCTCAGATGCGAATATTGATGGATTGATTGATCAACTTCGATCAATCACTGTGTAAGCTGATTGATCGACGATTAATCGATTAACCGATCGATTTATTCTTGGCGTGGTCTTACTGCGGTGGTGGCTCGTGCCTGCGGCAACAATGTGTTTCTTCCATTTGATTACATGTAAATTAATCGATTCGATAGTGAAGCATCGCTTCGTCAACAACCGATTATTACAGGAAAGACGGAGGAAAAACATTTTTACTAAATTGCACGAGCTAATATTGGCTTATACTGACATTTTTATTTTTAATCTACGAGTCGATTTATCTGCTTACCGTCTTAACGAAATGACCAAAATTATGCATCTATTCATTTTTTTAATATTTTTCATGAGATATTTTATCTAATTTTACTTTATTTCATTTGATTTTACCATAGTGAAATTGAATCGATTTGTGTTGACTTGATAACAAGGTAGATAAAACAAGGTTTGGGCATAAAGTTTCTTGCCGGCACTGGCAGATCAAAGAAATTGTCGCATTCTCTCTTTCTCTCTCTCTCTCTCTCTCTCTCTCTCTCTCTCTCTCTCTCTCTCTCTCTCTCTCTCTCTCTCTCTCTCTCTCTTTCTCTCTCTTTCTCTCTCTTTCTCTCTATTTCTCTCTATTTCTCTCTATTTCTCTCTCTCTATTCTCTCTCTCTCTCTCTCTCTCTCTCTCTCTCTCTCTCTCTCTCTCTCTCTCTCTCTCTCTCTCTCTCTCTCTCTGGCCATTTAAATGCATTATGATATGGAAGAGGGGGCGAAAATCACGTGACTGCTGATCTGTCATTTACTAACATAAGTGTTTCGTTGGGGGAAGAAGTGCTTGCTGGGTTGAAGCTGAACAAATTGAAGGAGTCGAGTTCATTCACCATGGTGACGTCACCCATAAGCTTTACTGTAGCACTGCGTCATTTTCAGTTCGCAATGGGGCTCTTGCAAACTTATGCTATAAGCAAATAAATAGCCCAATCTGATGTTACAGCCAGCGAAAATCACGAAAATCACACTAAGAAAGCCGAAAATTCAGTAATAAACTCGCATAACTGCCAAAACGTCGCGTCGTAATGGCAGTTCAATGCAGGTATCCAACAAAAATTAAATTAAAATTAAATTATTTTGCCCATATCTTGTTATAACTACCTTGTGTAAATTCTTCACATTTTGTCCTTAAAAACTTAACGAAACATAAATTTTCATGGTATTTCCATTTGGTTTAGATATATTTTCCCTCGCCGTATCCATACAACAGTATTTATGTGACAATACAGGCACTCTGATAAGAAATAAATGCCGATATAAAGACTAAATGTATACGCATGAGAATATCTTTATAAGAACAAATTCCTGATTTAAAAATTAAATATAAAAAAGACAATGTTTAAAAGAAACATTACATTTAAACTGCGTTCGAAGGAGATGAGACGATGAACTGAGAAAAATTGTTGAGTAAATTAAATCGGAACTCCGTCTAAGAAAGAATTAAACAGAATTCTTATTAAGGTAACTAAAATTTCAGTTACATCGACAGGTTAACTGAAACGAGAATGCTATTTAATACTTTCCTAAAAAAAAAAAAAAAAAAAAAAAAAAAAAAAAAAAAAAAAAAAAAAAAAAAATGCGTTTATACTCGAACGCAGGATATTTTTCGCAGCGTGTAGGACTGTATGGTACACTACGAGAGGAAGGATTGCAAGTCTTTCTTTGAATTGTAATGTTATAAAGCTCGTGTAAGCAAAGCCGCATTCACCAATAGTCCGTTGTATTTATTTACTCAAATTAAGATAGAGAATATACGGAAGGAGCTATAAACAATTAGAAAAACCGTTATATATTTTTCACGTTTGGTTCGTAAGGTTGATTTGCATCATGTAAGCAGCCGCAAAAGGTTGAGAGATTATAAGAGAAAAATCGAACGAAAGAGCTGGGGGATGTGTCAAGTATTTGCATTTATCTCGGAAGTCAAGAGCAGCAGAAAAAATGCGAAACTATTTTTCTCGCGGCGCCTGCAATATCAGAGTGTATGCAATTTCAGCACCGCAATGTGCGATATGTTGTATCACGTTTGTGCGGCTTCCTAACTCTTCTTGCTTGACCAAGGGATAGGCAGTGGCGGATCCAGCCCTCGCGAACGGGGGGGGGCGATTTTGGGATTTTCGCTCCTAAATGACCCCCTTTTCTTGCTTTCGCTCTTGCTTTTCCCCTTCCTCTCCCCTCTTTTCCCACCTGTTGAGCCGAACGGGGGGGGGCGATCGCCCCCTTCGCCCCCCCCCCTGTATCCGCCAATGGGGATAGGTTATGCATTAGAACTCGAACAGTTTGATAGACCGGCGATCTCGCACATTAACCGGACGCAACTTTTACTTGACCTAAAATTCGAACGATCCCTTTCTTTTATTTAAAATATGTTAGATGAATAATTTTGTAAATTTTCAAGGAACGTTTTTTGATCCAGCATTCCGTTTTGGTAATTCAACATATCCATTTTACGGCCACAACTTCACAATTAGAATTGTGAAATCAATTAGCCCCCCTCCCTCCATCCCCAAGTGCGAATGACCCACCTGACCTAAAACCTATAGGCTTCACACCTAACCTATTGACTGACATTCCTCACATTCATTGTTCCTATCGACTAACATTCTTCCATTGGCGCAGCCAGGATTTCTTCCTCCTCTCTCAATTTCCCTTTGAATGTGTAAAAGTAAGAAAATATGGATAGCCGGGGTTTTGTCCACATATCTATCCTTGTCTAACAAGCTGGTGAAGACTGAAGTAGAGACTGATGATGATGGTGATGAAGCCGTTTTTATTGAAGAAAAAAAAAAAGAACTAATGTATACCATAAGTAAAACAACAAAAATCATACAGTTTTTAGGCGAAGTTTAAGCTCTTGGCCTATTCTACCACTTAAACCTAAAAACCAGTAAGAAGATAAATAAATTAAAATAAATAAATAAATAAATAAGGATATAAATAAACTAATAAATAAATGAATAAATAAAAAAATAAATAAATAAATAACTATAAATAAATAAATAAATAAAAAATAAATAAATAAATAAAAAAATAAATAAATAAATAAATAAATAAATAAATAACTATAATTAATAAAACTAAATAAATAAATAAATAAATAAATAAAATAAATAAATAAATAAATAAATAAATAAATAAATAAATAAATAAATAAATAAAAATAGATAAATAAATACACAATCAGACAAATAAGCAAATGTAAACAAGATTTAAAAAAAAAGAGAAAAAAAAAACAATATAAATGTATAACTGATAATAATAAATAATATAACATAATATAATACCTCACAGCGATAATAGAGAAAAGAAAACCAAAAAAGAAATTACAATAGTAAAACAGTAAAAACTACAACAGAAGCTTGAAAAGAGAACAGAAATAATAACACTAATTAAGAGAGAAAAAATAAAATACTAAATAATAGATAAGAATAATAAAAAAAAGATAAGAAGTCTCGCCAAAAAATCCCACCATAGATCCGAAAGAGCGTTAGAGAGAGAGAGAGAGAGAGAGAGAGAGAGAGAGAGAGAGAGAGAGAGAGAGAGAGAGAGAGAGAGAGAGAGAGAGAGAGAGAGAGAGAGAGAGAGAGAGAGAGAGAGAGAGAGAGAGAGAGAGAGAGGAGTGGAGAATTTCTCGTTGCGCTGCTGATTATTCAATTCTTCCACTGTACTTTTACCGCCTCAAATTGTCATTCCGAGTATTTTGGTCATCCCTGGCCAGAGCACTTAATAAAAAGATATGTTGTATTTATTTATGGAGTCTTAAAGAATTTTGAAGAGAAAAAAATGGATCCACATGAAATTATACGAGAAAAAAAATCACTGGATTCATCAGTATATATAGATATTCGAGAGGTGAAACTATACTCTTGCATAATTATAGCGACGGAAAGGGTTTTACTTGTAACATGAACATGGAATATACTTATTGGCTGTGGGTCTGTTATGAGACAGTGCATATTATGATGAGAAGATAAAATTAAAAATCTCAACTCAACAGAGATTTAAGAAAAAATTAAAGAAAAAATTCACAGCAAGTACGAGTGCTTACATAATTTCAGCGTCGATAATTCGACGCAACCCGCTTTACACGTAAAAACAACGCACTCACTTCATCTTTCTCTTTTTATCCTCAAAACTAAGAAAGGTTCGGATTACATGGGTGTAGCGTTCTAGAATTCAACAATTTAATGCATCCGTACAAAAAAGATTACACTATCCTGTGATGTAGTATATCTATGTATACATTGAAAAGTGCTACTATTCATAATCTTTTTTGTACGGATGCAGTAAATATTTGAATTCTAGAACGCCACCATGCAATGCAGGTTTGCGTCAAATCGTCGACGAAGAATTTAACTAGTTGGACGGTAGCACATATGCTTTTCTAAGGGGGTAAATTTCAGGGGGACAAGCGTTCGATTCTCGTAACCTTTTGCTTACTTAAAGCTCGTTTTTAGGAAAGAGGCTTAAAAATTGGTACTTTCCAAATTCTAAGGAGGTAACTACCCCTCTCTTTCCCCGCCTGCGCCTTGCTGACGCCCTCGTTTATGCAATTTCTTGTACCGACCTTTATAGTTTGGGTGCGTTTAGTTTCTAAAGTAATATGGGTCCTGTTGTTGAAGGACTGATACATAGGTGAAGACCTGGAGGCAAAGACAAAACAAAAAAAGAAGGAAATTAAGAAGAAGAAGTTGAGGAAGGAGAGTAAAAAAAAAAATGAAGAAGAAGAAAGGTAGGAAGAAAAAAAGGATATCGGCGCATTCCTCAGCGATGGTGAAAACGACTCGTGAAATTTTCTCAACTGGCTAAGCGTGAAATCCCGTAGGAATGACCGTAGAGAAATTGGGCGTGAAGTCGCATGCATGGACGAACTCGGCAGGACACGACTCGGATAAGTTTCCTCGATGAACATAGGACGGAAGTTGGCGTCTAGTCGAGTGGCGCCTCGATAGGGGTGATGTTTTGGTCACATAAACGAAGACGAAAACTAAACAGCACACCTTGACTTTAGCGCATCACAATCTTCTTCTAGGATCAGGCCACGGACCCATTTGTCTTTTGGACGAGCATGGAACTGAGGACGAGATTTTTGTGAATGAAATCCCGAACTCTGGGCACGTTGTTATATGTTGTCCCCCCCCCCGCACCAATCGTTATTTCTTCTTTTTCTTTTTTGCAATAAAAAATAAAGGAAAGGTCAATGGACTGTCGTTATCTATGAAAGAGAAAAAAATATAATAAAAGAAAGAATGTTGGTGGTCAAGGTATCAATTAATTAAAACGTTGCGGGTAAGTTAGAATAGAAAAGTGAATTCATAAAGGAAGGTTCAATACACTCCCATCAACCCTGTCAGCGTGTCTCTAAATAGAGCCATCAACATGAAAATTAATGTGTCTACCTTTAAAAATGCACTGGCAGGTTAAAATTGATTTCTGAAGATAAAAATTGGGGATGAGTATTTAATTTTTTTCCGCTTAGAGGCTATGAAAATTAGATTATACCTCTGGTCTGCGTCTGAAGGGTGCAAAATTCAAAGCTGCCTCTTTGCGTATATTTAATGGCATTTTTCAGTTCACTGACGATTCCGCCGCGCGGTTGGCCAAAATATTACCAACTTCAGTTCAGTTTCTGACTGTAATGCACGAAAATACTGCGATCTGTAAATTCTGTAATCTTTTATCAATCGGTGGATTCTTCGTCACTGACTTAAAAAGATTAGCGGGTATTTTGATTATTCAACTGGGATTCCATCGATTGAGAAAAGATCACAGGTATATGAGAATTATTTTCTTGCATTAGTCATAATCTGAACTAAACCGAGTGTTCATTTGATCAATCGGTGGAACTATTGTTGGATTAAAAAAATTCTCTGAATATGTAGACAAAGCGGTAGCTCTGAGATATTCCGTCTCTATCTGTTCCATGCGCGTTGCGCAATGCGCCATAAAACCAGAAAAAACCATCCCACCGCAAATACACACATACACTAGTAAACTGGAGGCGGCATCGTTTTATGTCTTTTTTTGCGGTTGCCATTTTTTCATGGCGGTTTTTCTCTTTCTCTCCCTCGTATAATGTATCTCTTTCACGTCTCATACCCCCATTCAATAAAGAAACCGATCTCTCGAGGTATAGAAAATAAATAGGCATCATCACTCTAGGTGCCGCAAGAGAGTGTTACTGTACAGCCCCAAAGGGGCCGATAAAAGGGGGGAAGGGGGGGCGTTAGCCATTTGAATAGGCTCGATTTTCAAGGGATCCTGACGCGGGCTGCAATGGACCAATGGCGTGGCGCATCATGAGGTGAGATGAACGGTAGAAACTGGGAAGTGAAACTGTGCCGACTATGACATAATAGATCTGATGTGGGGGCCCCGTGTAAAAAGGAGCGATTGACTTGAAATGATACTTGACGACGTTTTTACACTCAACTAAAGGCCCCGCAAAAACAGTGCCGAAAAAGAGGCCATCCCGCACGAGGGGGAAATAAAGAAGAATAGAAAAAGGTTTTGTAGCATCATCCTTTTTTTGACGTCTCGTTCATCCAAACTAGAGTTGCGTAAATTTCTGAATGCGACGTAAATGGATGTTTTTATACCTCCATTCTCTCGCTTTTTCCTCCTTTCTCTACCCGATGAATACCCGAATAAATACCCATTTATGGTGAGCCAAAATCCTTAAATAGGATCAATGATCCTTGAGACAATTCGAAGTATTCTCAACCCAGGAGTCGACTCAGCACGTTTCGGCACGTGAAATATCAACATTTTATTTCAGATTAACTCTGTTTTCATTTTGTCAGAACGTTCGGAATTTAGGTAAGTTTTCTTTATTCAGAGATCATACAGTAACCTGAGTGAATTTGCGAAAGGGCCGTATATCCCCTCTCTCCTCGCCCCCCACAGGCACTCTCTTATTCTTTTTAATGGTGGTTTTTATTCGTGAAACGGCGTGTTTACTAATGTTTCCTCAAGATACCCATTGGAGAATTTAGCAAGTTCATGGTCGAGTGAGGTCAGTTTTAGTAGTTCAAAAGGTAGAGCATGAGAAAAAAGGCAGAAATGAAAAAATGAGAACAGCATCGCGTTTGTTGTTGAAGGTCATTCGTGCGAATTACATACGTGGATTTGTTTGAATGTTTATCCTATCTCTTAAATTCCTCTTCATCATTTTCAATCAGAGAGATTTTGAAACACGTAACCTCAGCGAAGTGATCATGTACATTCGAATCGTGATAAAGGGTAGCGTTGAAAGAAAATGTGTTTCGATGGCGACACCCTGTGGGATGAAGATATTGGAGATTATTCCTAGTTCACAATAGAGAAGGGGTAGGCGCACATAAATGCAATTCTTTCAAAATCACGTGACAGGCGACCTTAATTGTGTCGGCATGAACTACCCATTAGATTAACATCGCATACGGGCGTAACCAGGAGTTTTTGTTTTTGTTTTTTTTTGCGGAGGCTGCAGTTTTAGACTTTTTTCGCGGGGGAGACTGCCTTTTCCCCCCTTATCTCCACTTTTTTCCTCCCTTTTTCTTTTTATTCTCATTTCACCCCCCCCCCTATTTCTGACAATATGAGGGAAGCTGTGTCCTTCCTGAACGGCCACGAGTCATTTGGTGCCTTTCGACTCGGCAGACGATGAAAATTCGAACTTTCGTAAAGCACCCAGTACACCCAAAATCAGAAAATTATATGTTTGTTGATGCATGGGTCACATATTTTTTTAGCAATATTTTTCGGTACTCCCTCTTCCTATTTTGCGGGCGTTACCCGAGCGTATTAGTACACTTTATAGATTATTTTCTTTTTTGCGCTTTCTCTTAAATTTCTTTCGTTTTAAATTATGAAGCAAAAGTTTTTCAAAAACCATCCATGTAGTTATAGACTCACGACTTTTTTTACCTCTCGTTTTTCCATCTCATTTTCAATTTGTCATTTCTTCTGACCGCACCGAAACGGTTATTTTTGAAAGCTCTTGTGGCATAATCAAACATGTCATCCTCACATTTCATACTCATTCGCACGCACGCACGCGCAGTCACTTAAAATGATTTGGCTGACTGTCAGAGCAAAGGTGTTACTAGCAGCATATAGACGTAGCCCTCTCTTAGCCCATTTGAACGCATGTGTTAGAAAAGGACAGAAAGAGGGGCTGAAATCACATGACAGCCCCTATATCCATCCTTTTCTAACACATGCATTCAAATGGGCTAAGAGAGAGAAAGACAATATCCTGGCTATTTCTATGACTAGCAGCCTGGCCCCATTGGCCCGGGCCATTTATCAAACTCGTCATTCATGGTTTTTCATTCGTTTTTCCACTTTTCTTTTTTCATTATTTTATTTCTTTAACACTTCTTTCTTCCCTCTCTTTTACGTCTGTTTGCACAAATCCATCACAATTTTGCGCGCCAAACTGGACTTAAGGTTGCCAGTTGAGGTGGTTGTATACATATAAGATTAAATTCAAGCTTATTGAAAAGTTTTCGCTCCGAAAACTGTGTTTAGAAAACGAGAATGTTTTGGTAATTTTCAAACATCGCACCAAGAAGGGGTTGGACGCCGTTTATACATATTAGATATAACTAAAATTATTTAAAAATGTCAGTCGTTTTAATAAAACAAATTGTATAAAGTAACTCACCGAGCGAGACGACCATTTAATTTTCCTTAATTGGATTTTTTCATTTAATTAAAATTTACCAGATTTTTGTTTTTGTTTTTGTTTTTGTTTTTTTTTTTTTTTTTTTTTTTTTTTTAACTTACATAACTAAAATGAATAATTTCTATTCGCCCGTGGTGGCGTTCATTCTCATCACTTTAATTTTCCAGAAAAAGTTTTCAGGGGAAAGGTAAGAGTGGAAAAAAGTGCGATAGAAACAATTTTGTATAAATCAACAACGGTAACCTAACCTAACTTAACTTACCAACCATCTTTACGAGTAATGTCACTTTTGTTTTGTTTTGTTTTTTTTTTTTCACGTATTAAAGGTTGACTTCAATGACGTATACAAACCACTCCCAACCAAATACTTGAACTTGACTTGATCGATTCTTTTTTTTATTGTAAAATTTATTGAAGTTGAGGTCCAATTTATTTTACTGTACTTCTACATTTGATTATTACAACAGTCGAAACACGACAAATTAAATTGAGACAGCGGAGGCAATCTAATGTACACGACTATCATTAGCTGTTATTATTATTATCATCAATTTCTTTTTCTTTGCTTAGATGAAAATGTAGCTATCTACATGCTAATTTTGTTTATCCATATTATAGGTATTATGTACAAATATTAAAATGATAAAATATGGACCACTTGGAAATTATAAGGTTATCGGATGCCAGTTTCACGAATTTCTTTTCCCATTTTCACATTTACTTTCTTCATTAATTCAAAAGAAGAAGAAGAAAAAAAACTTCCCGTTTCTGCTTTGCATAGGTTCCGTAATGAATAGCAATAGGCCCGGTGTTACAGCAAAATGTATTTTTTCCTTCTACAGTGATAGAATCCGCTAAAACTTGGCAAATGGCACCGCGTGATCTGTAAGCTTGTGGCGAGGGCGAGGCATGCGGTTGTAGACAGGAGGCTGCACAAAGTTGTGCAATCGAGATCTTGTTATCATAATTGATACGAGTAAAGTCAAACTCATCTATATGGTCAATGGTAGAAGGTGCGGGAAGGAGGAGGGGTGGAGAAGAAGGCGGAGAAGGAGAGGGCGGGAAGGGCTTGAAACAGAAAATGAATGCCAAAATGCTTGAGCAAACATCGTGTTAATCTGTCGCACGTGCAAAACACTCCCACACCGACATTCGACAACAGTCAATGCATAAACACAACAGAGAACAAAATTAAAGTGACACGCGAGGGTGAAATTGCTAAAGAAAGAGAATAAAAAGGTATACAGGCGAGATGTGGTTTTATCGAAATATCGACAGATAAATTAACGACGATAAAAACTTGATACGGCCGTCCGCGCGCGACAGAGAGAGAGAGAGAGAGAGAGAGAGAGAGAGAGAGAGAGAGAGAGAGACCAGGGGGGAGGCATTTTCAATTTAAATAAATCTATGGTATGAATTACATCTACTTTTTCTTGTTGTCTCTCATCCGATTTTAACTTGCGACAGTGCGTTCTGTTTTTTATATTTTTTTGTTCCATTCGTGCTCTTCGAATCGACGCTGCTTTGTACGTACTATAAACTAACATTTTTATCTATATTATTTTTTTAAGTGAGCCTCGTGATTTTCCGAGAATCTTTGAAAGTCCATCCTTAACCAGACTTCTGAGGAAACACGCGAATAGCCACATAACCTGTAGAAGAGGAATCTTGCAATTTATTCTTTTTTTATTATTGAGTATTCATTCTTACTATTAATTCTTAGGCGCCTTCAAAAAATGTCGATGCAATACCGCATGTCCGCCATTTGATCAAAAGTAGTTGTTACTAATTCTGTGCGAAAACAGGTGTATATCTTTCCATTGCGATGGTACACTGGTGTAGAAGGGGGGTTAAAATAAAGTTTCCTTCCGTCCTTTAACCAATTTTAATATTCATTGTAACGATACACGCAACATTGAAATTGAAGGTTGAAAAAATGATGCAGGCTAGCTAAGAAACCGCGTTTCTCAAGGGTCCCTAGAAATCCATCTGAATTTGTCCAGTTTTACGCCTTGGTAATAAACCACCTTTTAAAATTAATGAAGTATTTCGTCTCAAAGTCAAAAACGCATCAATTTTCCTGGCTCAAATTTTGATTAAACTTGGTAGCTTCAGTCCCGCAGCAAGTCGCAATCGGTGATTACTATAATCGCGCACAAAAACTATTTTTTTGTGTCCTGATTTCTTTGATAATATAATATGTTAAAAAATGATAATACTATTAATAACCGATATTTTTCAAGAACATAAGGACAAATGAGAATGAATTGAATGAAAAATAATCGAGAAAATTGTGAAATAATGAAAATGGTTGAGAACTATAATGGAATAAAATCTCGGACCTATATATAAGTCAATTTCAACTCAATATAAATGACGCTCGAATAAGGTCTATAAATCGACACTTACATTTATTTCAGTTCACTTTGCATGGATAAAAACGCAGGGAAGCCTGTATTCTTCTCTATATCCAAGGCTAAGTATAATCCTCGAAGAAAGAAAAACTCGGAAGGTCCGCTGGTGGTTGCGGGACCAGACGTTTAAAAACTCGACCGCAAAATAACGAATTAGGGATTAACCGAAATGTTTGCTTTAGAAGCTATTCTCTCCCCCTACCTTACCCCACTTTTCATAAATCTCGAGCATAATGGGGGGGGGGGGGGTTCAATGCTACCAGATTACGCCAGCAAAAGGTGACCAAACTGGGCACAGAGAGCCTAAATGCATAAATTCTTGGAAATCAGAGATGACAAATTCATGGGCGGATACATCAGGAATTTGTCTTCCTCTCTCTCTCTCTCTTTCTCTCTCTCTCTCTCCCCCTCTTTTTCTTCTCTCCCTCACTCTCCTCTTCCCCTCTCCTCTCTCTCTCTCTCTCCCTCTCTCTCTCTCTCTCTCTCTCTCTCTCTCTCTCTCTCTCTCTCTCTCTCTCTCTCTCTCTCTCTCCAGCCGTTTGAACATCTGTGTTAGAAAAGGATAGCAGAGGAGGGGCCATTACGTGACTTATCCTCTATCTCCATCATTTTCCAACAAGTGCGTTTAACTGGGAGGAGAGAGATAAATACAAATTTCTGCATCCGCCCGTGGGACGAACTTAGCGTCTTTCGGTGAAATCAGTGGTTTGTTGAAAATTTTCCCTTCAAGTTGATTCCAGGTCCGATTTAGTTTTGGGTAGCGTAAGAATGGAAAACGGGGTTGGGAGTCGACCATTTACCCACGAAAAAATCGGGAATATTGGTATGGGTTCGACTGAACATCTTCCATTCCCACCTTTTACATGGGCAAATGGCCCCCCCAAACAACCCTTTTCCAAATTCCCAAACGGGATTCGCCCCGCAGGGTCGATCAGTTTCAACCATGAACACCACGTCTCGCTGCTCAGAAAGTCAACAGCTTTTGGCCGAAACTGATGAATTTACGCAAAAAGTTCAATAATGTAGCGTCAGCACCTGCAAACATACCTCAGGACAGTGGCGGATCCACGGGGGGCACGTGCCCCCCCAGAAGCCTCAAATTGTCCCTTTTTTCATTAGAAAATAGCTCAAAATTGCTTCCACCGAGGCATAAAATTTCAAAATTTCACAGGCGTGCCCCCCCCCCCCAAAAAATTTCTGGATCCGCCACTGCCTCAGGAAGATATCTTCATTTTTTCAAGCAGAAATACTCAAAAATAAAGCCGGAAAATATGAAATACGAAAATTCCAATGAGCCTCAATAAGTGTGAATGAGGCAGATATAGACATATATATTATCACTTGCATTCACTCGCACTCACTAAGCTTATGGCAAAATGAATTTCATTATGTACGGCTGTCGGCTATAATTCTCAACCAATTTCGTTCGTCTTGGGCTCAAAAAATCCATAAAAAAATTTCGAAGGTAGGTATACTGACGTTCTTGGATTTTGCGTATTTTCTTTGTTTTCGATTTAAAATGCCAAAAACAAGATTTTTCCCTAAAGCGACTAGTGGCAGTGGCGCTATCAATCGGATTGAAATCTGGAAAAGTTGCGCCCGGAATCACTTTAAGATAGATCCGCAAAACGGTAGCCCTGGAACCCAAAGCTCAAAATGCGTATGAGCTCTAATCTATTCTTGATTTCTTGGTCATGAAATGATATCCGAATATTCTACATTTCATTTCATTGTTTGTCGGGGCCAGTGTTGCCAGATTGGGGTGAAAAAGCCGTACGTTTTACATTGATTTAACCCTTTATGGACCAAGCCCGAGTATACTCGTTTTTCTCCGCTAGTCTATTTCACATATTTTTTCCGCCTTCATTCTGAAAAACCCTGACTATCGATGAAAACACTTAAAAGATAAGATTTTTTCGGGTGCCTTCAATTGATCATATAGGCAATTCCAACTCCCGCGAGTACGAACAGTTAACTACAGTCCCTATTTAAACGGAGAAATGACATTCTTATGAAATAACCTGGCCTTTAAAGGGTTAAATGGGGGACGATACGGCTTTTTACCCTCGATCCGACAACACTGGGCGGGGCGGCTTAGAGAGGGATCATTTCCCTCCCGATATACATATATACATTTATATTGTAAACGGGATTGTATAGTGACGCACGGCGAGAGGCATGCGCAAGCGCAGGTAGTTAAGTATGCGTCATGTTCGACGATGTAAATGTGGCGCTACTGAAACAGGATATCCCGAGCTCGAACCCGATTCTCGAGTCGAAACGAAACTCGACAAGGACAAGGGAATGAATGGGATTAAGAGGATAGTTTTGATTTCCGCATGAGAAATTTCGCATATCGGATCCGACGGTTTAGAGCAAAGATCCAGAGATGATGCGGCGCAGAGGCAGAAGTGCACCGCGCTCGCTCAAAGGCGCATACCATCGTGCGTTTGTAGGTATCGGTGATAGGACAGCTCTTATTCACAGGGTGAAACAAAAGTAATGGACACCACCCCTTTCATACATTTTTTCTTCATATTAAGCGAACTTTTGCGATCAAACACGGGAAAGAATAGTGAATAGTTGGTAGGTAAGATTTACCATCATATGACGACTGATCTCTGCATCTTGCCAAAAAGATGGTAAACTTGACCATACATCGGGTTGTGTGTAGTTCTTTCAACCCGATAAATGGTAAAGTTTACCATCTTTTTGGGAGGTGCAGAAATCAGCCATCGTGATGGTAAATCTTACCAACTATTTTTTCCGTGAATATGATTAG
Source organism: Trialeurodes vaporariorum (assembly GCA_011764245.1). Lineage (NCBI taxonomy): Eukaryota > Metazoa > Arthropoda > Insecta > Hemiptera > Aleyrodidae > Trialeurodes > Trialeurodes vaporariorum. The sequence goes on from VMOF01000002.1 coordinate 70,602,165, forward strand.
TAAAAGGGGTCATCTCACGAGAGTTGGCAGATGACATTGCCTTGTTTACTGCGTGGGTGAGTATTTGTTTTTGCAAATACTTCTAATACTATACTATCTTAGAAAAATGAATCAGAAAAGACTTTACAATAGCTAATCATGGGTTTTTTTTACGTCTAACTCAAGAGATTTTGCTGAATGAACCAAAGATTTGGTTATATCTACTAAAGTCTTTCGGTGGGTCATTTTTCTACCAAAGGTTTTGTCAGCGATAGCAAAGTGCTTTTTTCCTTTTTTTTCTATGCAGCTATATATAGATAGTCATAGACCGTTCGAGACTCTAAGACACTGTAATCTTTGCAGTGGACCAGTGGACTTAAACACAACAAGACAGCCCTCCATAGAATATAAATTAATGTGCAAAAACGCATCTAATACACTGAAAAAAGTAGAATGTGTCGTAGGCACAAATTTGGGTTCACCGGTCACAATTTGGATCAAATTTTTTGCATAGGACACAATCAGATTGTGTAAACGACAAACTCTGATTGTGTCCCATACAAAAAAACTGATCCAAATTGTGGCCGGTGAACCCAAATTCGTGCCTACGACACATCCTTATTTTTTCCGTGTAGCGGCGCCCGCATGGTCCCGCACTTGTCTCAACTCTCTACACATTTAGGGACTGCACTAAACCCATCTAGGATAACAGTTCTTCACAGAAAAAAACAGGAAAAAAATTTTTAGTAGCTCTTGCAAATCTTAGAAAAATGACCCTACAAAAGACTTTAGTAGAGCTAAACCAAAGGTTTTTATATGAATAAGTCGAACTGAAGAGGGTAAAGCAAAGATTTGATTGGCTCAACTAAAGTATCTTGCTGGGTTATTTTTCAACCTAAGGTTTTGTCAGGGCCGCGAAGTGTTTTTGTTTTGTTTATTTTATTTTTATGTCGGTCGGGGCGTGTATAACTTTTGGCTCACCCTGTACATTAGGTATTTACAAGGTATCTTGATATCGAGCATGCGGTCTGGATGACGGGACTCGACGTGCGGCATAACGCCGCGCCGGGGGAGGCGGCGATGAGGCGGTGGCAAAGGACATTTTTTCCTACTGTGGAAATTGAGAGCGCGCATCTCTATAATATACTTATAGTCTCTATTTTTCACTCCTTCCCCTATTGTATCTCCCTCCGACCCCTCCCTCCCCCCTTCAATAGCTCTCTCCCCCCCTCTTTCACCCCGCTTCCATCACCGCATCATCACTATAACCAAAAGTTTGCTCTTAGCAGTTTTACTCTTTATTTTCGCCTAGCTTTTCACAATTCTTCTCGGGATGCGCAATGAGCTATAGCTTTAGAGTGGCAAATCAAGGAACGTTCCGCTGGCTCACTGTTGTCACCTAGGTTGTCAATCTTGCCGTAAAAATTGACTTTGAGGTTAAATTTTGTAGGTCGTTTCCGGTCGTTCCGTAAACAAACTCGGGCATCGCCGGAAACGATGTACAAAAGTTAACCTCAAACCTTGAAATCTGCCGTCCAAATTCCGCTTTTTCCTGAGACTCCTTCTACCCTGTGTGGCACAAGGTGCCACGGAAAAAAAAATTAGTGAAAATAACCATACGGATACCTGATTTTGGCACCTGCTAGATGTTGCGGTAAACTTGACCAGAAGTATGGTACATTTACCGATACTTTGAGTAAATTCGACATGCAATCAGGTAACATCACCTAGTACCTAGTCAAAACACAGTATACTTCTGGTTAACATTACCATAACATCTATAGCAGGTGCCAAAGTCAGGTATCCGTATGGTTATTTTCACCGTAGTTTTTTTCCGTGTGGACCAGCCCGCTGCCACTCTAAAGTTATAGCTTATTGGTTAGCCTCATTTGTTTAACCTTTAATTAAAAATTGTAATTAATTCGCCTCGTTTACGCACTCAAAGGTTTCAATTTCTCAGTTTTTTTTCTTTTCATGAGTATGAGTAAAAACTATCCCAATAGAACTTAACCGCAATTGAGTAATTATACAATCGAGTGGCGTCATAATATTGAGGTCTGGTGATGTATATTTGAAAATAATCTTTTCATTTTTTTGATAATCAAAATAATGGCGGCAAAAATTGATTCTAATTGATCGCGTTGATCCATGAAATTCAACATTCGGTGTCTCAACTTGCCTTATTATAGGGAATGAATTGCAAGGAGAAATCAAGTTTACAGTTGTTTCGCTCTGTAAACAAAAAACGATGAGTTTTTCGTGTTTTTCTAAATATGATTCTTTCCCCCTTGTTTACTTTATAGGAAAACTCATAAGCTTCGTTAAAACTTGAGAGAAGAAGGAGATAAAATTAAATCACCTCTCGACCTGATTTCAATCTTGAAGTCGAATCCTCGAAATCTGCGACCAGTAGAGATGCGATAGACAAATATACACCTCAAAGCCTCAAAGGCCTCAGCTGCGTATCAGCATCGACTTTGGTAAACATCGATGCGCGCGTGGACAACTTTTCGAACCCACTACGTTAAAGAATAGTCGTTTCCGTGATGAACAGTGCGTAGACTGTATAAATCAGACTTCGATGGCTAACCCTTTTGAAGATTTTTGCTGCAACAAAAAATGGCACCCATGCTCGAACCGTAGGATTGCACTGATTGGACCGAATTGATTAGAGAGAATAAGCCGGGTCGATGAAATACTAACAGGTGCAATGGTATAGAAAATGCGATACAAAACGCCGTTGACATTTGCTCGAAATTTGTTATCTCCGATTAATGGAAAAGCGAAAAGGAGTCGGAATTATAGGAATCGTGACAAATGGATGGAGGAGAACTGACGAGGAGCGGAGCAGATAAAAATCGGGCAGGGATTGCAAGTCACGAATCACGTCAAATTACGGGGCAGAAAAAAAAGAAAAACTTGGTCCGCTTGGTCATGCTCGGTCTTGTCCAATACGAAATAATACACATAAAAAGGGAAATAATTATTTGTCAGCCAATTGGAAGATTCAAATCGCATTGATTCGATCGTTGGCAGATGAAGGGGGGAGAGGGATTGACTAAATATTATTATTGTTGTTTTTTCGGGTGATTGGAGTCGCAGGTCGTATGAATGCAGATTAATACCGGCAGAAAAGAGCGTGAAGGAAGGGAAAGGGGTGGAAGAGGGAGAGGAGAGGGTCCCGTCCCGGGCTGCAGGGACAAGGAGTCAGCCAGGCGCAATGATATTGCCATCTGTTGCAACCCCGCCAATAAAATACTCGATGCGGACGGCGAGCTTCGAATGCAGACTGTGCTTTGGATGAAAGATGATGTCGCTCACCCTTTAAAGTTATACAGCTTGCCAATTTGCGTTCGTTTTTTGACCTGATTTACCAAGATCCGATCATGCAAAATCAAATTTATGTTGGTACAGAAAACACAATATTATTTTTAAACCTTTGTGAGCCCCAGTGTGGAAGCGGGCAATCCGACAACGTTGCATTTGGCTCATTTGAACTCACAACAAATATCGAACAATCTAGGAATCGGCGATAACCATTAAATTCGCCCTTTTCTATGGGTTCAAATGGACAACATGCTACGTTGCCAAGTAGCACGCCTCGCCGCTGGTGAGCCCAATGTATTGAGTTGGGCAAAGGAATCGACTTCCAAGGTTTGAGCTGATGATTACTTTTTATAATCGAGCTACTTCTCCGATTACATTTTGTAATAGCGGGATCTGGAAAGGTTTCAAACCATTATTAAAGTGTGATCCAGAACTAAGTAGTTTTCAAAAATCGACCGCGTTCCGCCCCCCCCCTCTCTCTTGACATCGAACTTAGCTCGAAAAAAATTACATTTTTTTCGTTTTCAGAGAAATTTTGACAAAATTGTAACCCTTAGACCCCCCTGACAGTATTCGCCCCCCCCCCCGAAAAATTTCTGGCTACGTTACTGCTTCCAATACCAACAAGATATAATTATAGAGGGAGTTTCTGGGACGTGATTTTGAAACACCGAAAGATGGTTACAATAAGATACTAGTCCTTGATGAGCTCACTAAATTTATGAAAAAAATAAGTAACCCAAGGTTTGTTTACATCTGAACAACTTAGCTTGCCGCAGCTGCATCATTGTAAGTTGACGCAATTTATCTGCAAAAAAATCAAAGCATTAATTGTAGTTTGTTATCATGAGTGAAAACTAAAGTCCATTTCTAACCTTAAAAAAAAAACAAAAAACAAAAACACAAATTATAGCAAAAATAGAGTAAATTATGTAATAAAAAATTACTTGAGCCGTGACATTTCTTTGATTGAACTTCTTGGTCTTTTTGTGACGTTTTCTCCTTTCCGATAACAGCAACAGCTCTCCTAAATGTCACAGCTCAAGTAATTAATTTTTTTCCTTATTTATTTATTCTATTTCTTTTTTTTAATTTTTTTAATTTTTTTTTTTTTTTTTTTTTTTTTTTTTTTTTTTTTTTTTTTACGTTTACTTCAAAAAAAGTTAAGCTAATTATTCAGTATCTAAATCATATTTATTAATTGAAGAAATAAAGAACACAGACGACTTTACCGTTGTATTAAATATCAGCAACTTTTGAGCGTCGAAACTCCAGGGTTTCTTGACTTTACAGCTTTCTCACTTTCACCCTCGGCCCGATGAGGGCACTTGGTTAAATTTTTTAACCATGAAAGTTTCAAAAAAAAAAGTTGAAACAAATTCATTTGAAATTGATTTTGAAACGAAGGTGAAAGTGTTTTAGATTGGCTGTCTAAGGACACATGACCTGGGCCGGACTGGGAAAATTTGGCCCGGGGCACTGGCGCAACCAGGATATCTTCCATCTCTCTCATTTCCCATTTGAATGTATGAGTAGGAAAAGGACAGAAGGAGGGGGTTTTATCCCCTTGTCCATCCTTGTCTAACATACGTTTCTTAATGGAGAAAAGAGAGAGATGAAGAAACTCTCGGTGCGCTACTGGCCCGGGGTGCTGATACCCCAATTGGCCCGGGTACCCGAGTGTGCGGTTTAGGGGGGGAGGTCCTCCCCTAGAAATTTTTTCGACATTTCCACCCTTCAAAACGAAATTTAGTGCATTTCACAATAGAAGTAACTGCTTATTCTACCGTTTCTTTCATCGATAATTTGTCACATAACGCAATACAGAGTGAAAGACACGAGCATCGGGAGACCTGGTGAAATGCTACACCTTTGACATTTATGGTTGATTTGAGGTAGAGTTATTTGTTTATTTGTGCTGAAGCAGGGGGGTGATCACGGAGGATCGGATCGTTTTGCTATCGTTATCGTTATCGTTTACGTGTAACCTTATGGGTGGCTCAACTGATCGAATCGTTTTGAGCCTCTCGTAACGATTGAAACGGTCGAAAGGAAGCGATGAGTTGGAGGCTATCGTTTACTCGATCGTTTGAAGTAGGAAGAGGTGAGGAGGGGATCACCTGCGCGATCGAGTTGCGCAGAAGCAAGCCCATTTGATTTAATGCAAACGATAACGATAACGATAACGAAACGATCCGATCCTCCGTGATCACCCCCCTGGGGCTGAGCCTGTATTTGAACTATAGTATTTACTAATATAACTAACGAAACTTTTTGCGCTCAAGTTACACGATGAGCTACTTTGCCACTTTTTTCCCTTTTTCTCTTCTTATTTTCTGAGTAGCAATTTGGCCCGTGAGGCCGTTGGCCCGGGGTGCGATCGCACCCCTAGCACCCCGGCCAGTCCGGCCCTCCACATAACACAGACACCAATTTAACTGTTCCTTTAGGAAGAATTATACACGATAAACAAAGTCACATCACATACCCGAAGAAGCCAACATTTTTCACTTGCATGATTATGTCAGAAGTTAGTGTTCAGGTAACCACTCTAAAACACTGTCAATTTCGTAAAAAAAAAAAAAAAAAAAAAAAAAAAAAAAAAAAAAAAAAAAAAAAAAAAAAAAAAAAAAAAAAAAAAAAAAAAAAATCAGTGAATTAATAACAATTTTTAATTTAAAGTTAAAAAATTAAAGGGGAAAAAGCCATAGGGCCAAATCGCTCATACTTTCACTTTTTGAAATAGTACTTAGAACATAGCATAACTCCCCTATAGTTATCGCTCGTTGCATGCATTCTCTTTAATCTTTTAAGTCCATTTCTTACAATATTTCGCCTATTTTTGGATATTTATGGATATTTTCGAAAAAAGAAACAAATCAGCGGAGGCTGAAGGTCGCAGAACTGCAGGCCCTTGCCCTTCCTCTGTCTTGTTTCCGCTTTTTCCCAACGAGTTATACATTTATCTAGAGTGGCGGTTTAATAGGTAACCTGCGTAACCACCATGGGGGATTTTTAGGTTAGGTTTAAGCGAGTAATTTGTCCTTTTGATACCGTGTATTTTGATGCGGCGCGACGCACAGTGGATCAAAGCATGATCCGCTTTACTGTGCGTGGCGCTGCACCAAAATAAACGGGAGCAAATGGACAAATTACTCGCTTAAACCTAACCTTAAAATCCCCATGGTGGTTACGCAGGTTACCTATTAAACCGCCACTCTAGATAAATGTATAGCTCGTTGCTTTTTCCTTTCTTCTTAGCTGTTACGACCTCTTCCAGAATGAAGGGATAGTTAATTTCAGAATATTTGACCCCTGGTTCGTAGGTCTTGCTTAGATCACACTGGAGGGGTAGGTATCGCTAGTAAGGCGACCAACCAATAAGCCCAAACGTTTGTACTAACGTCGGCCAAGTCGTGTAAAATCGCCTTTAAGATGGATGACGGACGGACTATCGACTCCCGTTTCCCACAGAACAATTGCGCGAATTATGAAACTGATGAAGTTCGGACGAGAGGCGAACGTTTTATGATGAAGTGGGTGGGTTTATGAGGAGGAAAGGGCTGAGAAATTAGACCACGGAGGAGAGCAGCGGTGCTACCGGTGCGTCGTGCGTGGTGCATCCCTACACAACATTAGAAGGGAGGGTGGAAAAAGAAAAAGGTATATGTTCATGTACAAGGATTGTTGTCATCCCGTGGGATAAGCGATGAAGCGGGACGGAGTCGCGGGAGAAGCTGAAGTGGCATGCAGGGCCACACCGATCGGGGATCAGCGCGAGCGAGCGACGCGACGGTCACGTGTCTGGTGCGTGTCATAATTGGATGATGGGCGATGCGTGATGCGCTACACCGTTGCATACAGTCACCGACGTGTAGTCATCATCCATCGATGGAGAAAACAATTATCATCCACTTAGACGATCAATTTTCATTTTGAATATATTGTTGTGCTAGAACGAAATTCACTTGTTCCATGACTGAGGCCTCCACTCGGATTTCGCCTTCCTCTCTCAACCTATGTCTCTCTCTCTCTCCCTCTCGTTCGAACTAACGTGCGTTAGAGAAGGACAGGGATAATGGCTGAAGTCACGTGACGGCCTCTCCTTCTATCCTTTTCTATCACATGTCTTTGAATGAAAGGATGAGAGAGAGAAGGACCAATTCCTACAACCTCCTTTATGGGTACTTTTCAATGACGGGATACTCCCTTAGTCCTCAGACAACTCTTCACCTCTTTGCCGCCACCCCGCGCACAGTGAGACCGATAATGAAACATACGATTCAAAATATGGGTTCGTTGCACACTTCGGCTAGAGCGTTTTAAAGTATCAATTTTATTCATAGGTAAAAAGCCGTAAAAATGACAATGGAAGGATCAGAAAACACCAAAATTCATTAATGAACTCACAAATTGCGAAAAACACTAGACACCATCCACCCCTTTATATCTTTCCACCAAGTGCACGATATTTCGCGTGGTTAGCGTGGCACATTCAAATAATCATGGCTGGCCGACTGTCATCACAGCTGACTTCATAAACAAATACACAGTAAACACGGCGAATTCTTACTTCTCAATATCCTTAATTCCCCACAGTAGGTTGTGAAAGAGACGGAAACCGACTTTTGTGTCAAAAAATTATCAAAATGAAACCGTAACACACAGGAGTTCCAAGGATAAAGCTTGAATTTGGAATCATACTTGGAACCCATGTGTGTTATTGCTTCATTTTGATACTTTTTCGACACAAATATCGGTTTCCATCCCTTTCACAATAATCTATTGAGAGGAATGGGGTTGTTGTAAAGGTCGGAATTTTATGTTTTTGATTACAGATTCTGAAAACGTTCGCCGAGTAGAGCATTTTCGTTTTTTTGTTTTTTTCCTACGATCAATAGAAGCCGAGATAATCGACTTTGAAGCATCGCCAATTATTGCATCATATATACTAATTATTGCGCAATCCAGTGCACTACGGTTCTCATATCTCTTAAACTTCCAAAAATAACCCTATCGACCTATACCTCATTTTGAAGCAGAAGTCAAACGGAATCGGTCTGTGCAAATTTTAGGTCACTAACTGCTGTCGTTCCAAAATGGCGCCAATCCAAATATTAAGATGGCGCCAGAATATAAAAATAAAAAAACCCACCATTTTGGAACGACAGCAGTTAGAGACCTGAGATTTGCACAGAACGATTCCGTTTGACTTCTGCTTCAAAATGAGGTATAGGTCGATAGGGTTATTTTTGGAAGTTTAAGAGATATGAGAACCGTAGTGCACTGGATTGCGCAATAATTAGTATATATGATGCAATAATTGGCGATGCTTCAAAGTCGATTATCTCGGCTTCTATTGGTCGTAGGAAAAAAACAAAAAAACGAAAATGCTCTACTCGGCAAACGTTTTCAGAATCTGTAATCAAAAACATAAAATTCCGACCTCTACAACAACCCCATTGAGGATATTGAGACGTAAGAAATCGGACATAGACGCCGCACCGTCAGTGTTTACTGTTTATTTGTTTGCAGAGGTGGTTTGTGCAATTTGGCAACAACGTTTTTTCTCCTTTGGAAGGATGAAATGGAATATCTATCTCACCCTTATCTCTAGAATCGTATTCAACAAATACATTTTTTGTGATTTTTTTTTTTTTGCAATTTTGAAAAGAAAGAGAATGGTGCGCATCAAGGCTTCATAAACGAAATTCGGTACCAGAAAAAGATAGCTATACACGATTACACGCGGATCATGTGAGAGTGAGAGAGACATAGTTTGGAACGCTGCGAGAGTTTTGTCACAGTTGATTGCGACCGATGAGTGAATTTTTGGCACCGTTGACTTCTGTAACGCCGCACCAAGACCGTCTATAAGCAAATTTTAGCGATCGAATATCATTCACCGTCGTATGCTATTCGATGGATTTGCATTTTATTTTGATGATATTCGATTGTTTCGTTGGTCTCACCGGAGACCGTTGACTTCCAACAATTGGAAATTTTGAATTCACCTCCGGAGGTAGATTCGATTTTCGAATTGTTGCAACCGTTGTCAGAAATCTCATCTTCTATCCTTTTTGACTCCTTTTGCCACGATAATTTCGGAAATGACGAACTTTTCGAATAAAGTTTATTGTACAAACCATGCGTAGAAGTCATTTTCCTATGAGACAAACATAATTTTAGCTTCGAAAACGCTAGTTTTTTTGTTAAAAATGGCCATGTCATTCAGAGCTGATTTAGAGGTTATGTTATTGAATATTACTATCGCAGTTTTCATTTTCACGAGAATATCATTCAGGAGTTCATTCTCGACTCTCATTGGCTAGCTTTTTCACCGATCAGCAGCATCAGTTAGCAATCATCAATTCTTGAAGTGAATGATATTCGATCGCTAAAATTTGCTTAAAATACTTTTTCAAATGAAGTAAACTTTTCCGTTCACTGTCACTTTATGTCACTTACCATGAGGGTGAGGACTTTCTTCCGCCGTAAAAGGAACTATCGTTTCCATTGTGCGTCACGCGTCAAGTGTGAAGTAGCGCGTGCATCAACATTACACCATTGCAGTCGCAATCCACCCACCCAAAAAAAAAAAAAAAAAAAAAAAAAAAAAAAAAAAAATTTAAATTCTCGGATTCTATAGGCGTGACGCGACAGTGCGGTAGGGTGGTCAGTGGTCGGTGGTCGCTGGCCCTCGCGACAGATTTTGAAGCGTCATTTTCACTAGCGGACGGTCGCGCCGTGGATTCGATTATTTTTTTTATTTTTTTTAACCCTGCATGCTTCAACCCCCTTTTTACTTTACAACACGCGGTGACTCCAGCTATCACATGTTTACCTAAAATAGAGGTTTTTTTTTTTTTTTTTTTTTTTTAAATGGAGGCACCCAATCCTTTGTGGAATGATTTTTATTCCCTTTGTTCGGAAACATAATTTTTCGATTACTTTTGACTCGATATAATAGGGAAAAAAGCAAAAAGAATTCCTGACCTCGTTTTTTTGTGTTAGAGTCCTAGATACCTGCAAATTAATGGAATAGGTCTGTTGCAAAATTTAACTACAGGCCTACAGGCCCTACAGCGTTATGGAAGATTGATTCCTTCGTGAAATCACTTGGAAATAACGTTGAGATCATCAGAATGTTCCGAAATCAGTTAATAATACAATTAATTCATACACATCGAGCATTCTAATCGAGTTCAGAGCACGTCCTTTTTATTCAGTGTGAAGGCCTTGCTAGGAGGAGGGAGCATACGAAAACCTGCACTTTCGAGAAATATGCGTTTGAAATTGGTTCTCAGATTTCAATGTAGAAAATATGTAGATAAAACCGGATCTCAGTCCGTGGCGTAGTAAGGCTTATTGTTAATAGTACTTGGGGCGGAACACTTTGGTGTCAACCCCCTAAGGGGGGTCTAGGGGGACACCCCCCGGTATAGGGAGGGGGGTTCGAAGGTCCTCCCCCGGAATTTTGAAGAATGACGTTCCCGCAAGAGCCTATATTTTTGCCATAGCCGCGCTGACATTTTGTAAAATATCCTCTCGGACTTTTACCGTGGTACGTGCATACAAACAAAAGTTAACCAATATCTGTATGTATGTACATTTAATTTGCAAACGAGGGTGGTTCTAAGTTTACAGTTGCTTCTTACGTAATATGTATAGGTACTTTCGAGGTCTTAAATCCCGTGTATCGACCACCTCTTACCAGAGGCGAATTCAGGAACCCTCTAAGGGCAAGCGCTTTAAAATGCGAGAGTGGGGTGTAAGGACCAATATAACCCCGATCGATAGAGGGGGGTCTGGGGGTCCTTCCCTCACATAGCTGTTGGCGGGGATTTTTTTTCCCTCTCTCTTTGGCCGTTTGAACAAATGTGTTTGAAAAAGGATGGAGAGGGGGACTGTCAAATGACTTCTGCCCCCGTTTCTTTCATTTTCTAACGCATGCAGTCGAACGTTCAAAGAGAGAAAGAAGACAAATTCCTGGCCGCGGGTATGCATATCAGCATGTGGCCGGTCTTTTATAAGATCGAAGAAAATCGAAAGGGGTTCGCTTCAACATCAAAAGTATCACGTTTGATCCTCACGTTAGACATTTCTGATACAGCATATATCTTTTTCCACCAACTTTTCGGCTGAGATACCATCTGCGTGAATACTTCAAGAAATTCAGTCGCCCTGTGCACGCGAGCAGCGGCCATCACGGGCACAGCTATAGATATACATATTGTTAAAAATCATCGGCACCTGCCTCGAGCGTTAAATTCCTTACATGGTCAAAGATGATAGAATGTCAAAAGTCTCGGCTCTTGACGGATCATCATGTCAGAAATCAACCGCGAGAGAAAAGGACTGCGGGACCGGGAAACTGCGGCGCGGGCTGGTTTTGTATATGTATACATAATGACTGACGTACGTAGAGTGTCGATCTAGAATTGAATTGCGAAAGGTTGTTTTTAAATTATTTTTCTTCTTCTTTTTTTTCCAGTGCTCGCCGCGTATTCTTCCTTGCACGGATCTAGCAATACCGCCTCTACTCATAGATACCATGCTATGCTGCTTCTTTTGAAAAAGTGGGGTTAGTGTTCGTCTTGGTACATGTAAGCTTATGGAAAACTTATGGCGTTATCGAGGTTTTGGTTCGTTTTTGAAGTTCAACCAAAATTGAAAAAGTACGTCAGTAATGAAAGTTTATGGCTTAGTTACTTCTCCAAAGCAGTATAAGAGTTGGAAATCATGTTTTGAGCGGATAAATTTCGATTTTACATTTCACCAAAATTTCATTCTCCATAAGCGTACGTATACAAAGACGACCCTAACCTCAAAGAAGCAGCTTGGTATGCTTAGAGACGGTATTGGATCTAGGCTCGGATCAAACGTTTCGACATTTTCTCTAGGACAGTTTATTATTTGCTTGGTGATCGATGACCAGAAGTGAGGTTATGTTTACACAGAGTCGCGAGCTAAGGATGCAATTCAGAAACTTCCCTTGAGATCTCCTTCGCTTGACTTGAACTTGAATTGTCCTCCAGATTCAATTTGCAATTCAGAGACGCACCTTGAGCCAATAAAAGCCTTGAGATTCCTCGAAGAAGTTTCAAGGGATTTTCAATCATCTGGCCAAATATAATTTTTATTTAAGAGAATGAAATGTCAACTACTAGGTATACTCATCTGGTGAAAGTCTCTACAAAATGTATCGTCCATATATTTACTAATAAGGCTAAAAGCACCAAAAAACTGACTGTCGCAAATGTATTTTAGTATTGAAATGCGGTATATTCTATTTTTTGGTATTTTCAGCCTTATTTCTAAATTTACTGTCGACAAGATGTTTTGCAGCGACTTTCTTCGGGTGATTATCGAGTGAGTACTTGACCCTTCGTTTTCTTAACCCTCTTCTCAATATCACGGCCGAGTATTTTTATTTTCTGAACTTGATCTGCCTGACAACATATAATTTGATATTGACTGAAGCTACTCCAAAGTTGTAGACATTTGCAAAATATTATTTCATCGAGTATGCCTTCAATAAGAACAATAGGCAAAATCAACACAGCTGAGTAGGAATAATTGATAAATAAGATGACTAAATAAAAGATTGAAGTGAGAGGCAAGAGTGTAATAGGTTAAGAAAAAAATATTTTAACAATAATAAATATTTAGTGAGGCGTTGCTATGGAGATATTAAGATTGCCTTCATTGCATTTATACTCAACACCCCCCTTCAATCTTAACATTCCTACTACAATTTTTTGCTTACAACAATTTAAGTTCAGCCCTCAAAAATTGAAACTTTTGCTTCGGCAAGGATTTTGTGAGAATATCTGCCTGTTGCTGTTCGGTTTTTATGTACTGTAAATTGATTAGTTTCTTTTCAATGTTTTCACGTATGTGGTGGAACTTCACATCTATGTGCTTGCTGCGTTTATGGTAGACAGGGTCTTTTGCGATATTGATACAGGAGATGTTATCTTCAAAAATAGGAGTTATTAGAAGTTCAATATGCAGATCATTCAGAAGTTTCCGTAACCACAGTGCTTCACAAACTGCGCTGCTCAAGGCAACATACTCTGCCTCTGTAGAACTAAGCGTTACACATTGTTGCTTCCGCGTGCACCAAGAGACAGTGTTGTCAAATAGTTTGAAAATGTATCCCGTGACTGATTTTCGGTCAGACACATCGTTCGCCCAGTCCGCATCAGCGTATCCTTTAAGAAGACCATTGTCACTATTTGAGAAAGTCAGTTGAAGATTCAGTGTACATTTTAAGTACTTCAAAATACGTTTGAGATGTATCCAGTGCTCTTCACTGTAACAATTTTGGAATTGACTCAAGTAATTAAGTGGGAAACAAATGTCCGGTCTTGTTGCCAGCATCAGATACATTAGACTTCCTACTAATTGTCTGTAGGGAATATTTTGACTGGACTGTCCTTCTTTTTGCAAACGTAGATTCACTTCCATGGGTGTGGTTGCGTCATTACTGTCTTCCATGCTGAAAGCTGTCAGAAGTTTTTGGATGTAGCCCTTTTGATCGAGTTTCAAAGTGCCGCACTCCTTATTTCTTCCGACAGATATTCCTAAAAAATATTTTAAATCCCCAAGATCTTCCATTTCGAACTCTGTTTTTAATTTTGATTTTAGATCTTCAATTTCGTCAGTGGAGTTAGATGCAAGAATTATATCATCGACGAAAACAACAAGAAAGATTCTTGAGTTTTCATTAATTTTAATGTATAAGCAGTAATCATTCGTTGATCGAAGAAATTTAATTTTTAATAGGAAATTGTTGAACCTCTCGTTCCATTTACGAGGTGCTTGTTTTAAGCCATACAGAGATTTTTTGAGTTTACAAACGTATTCTGGGTTATGTTTGTCAGAAAAGCCTTCTGGTTGGTGCATGAATAATTCTTCGTCAATAAACCCATTAAGAAAAGCTGTTTTGACATCGAGTTGTGCGAGATGGAAATTATATTGGTTTGATAGAGCTAAAATGATTCTTACGGTTTCAAGTTTTGCGACTGGTGCAAACGTTTCATTGAAATCTTCTCCTTCTATTTGACTGTATCCCTTTGCCACTAACCTAGCTTTGAAACGAGTAACGGCACCTTCAGCATTTTTCTTTTGTTTAAAAACCCACTTACAGCCTATAATATTTTTGTTCGGAGGCGGTTGTACCAAAACCCATGTGCAATTTTTGGCTAGAGATTGATATTCATCCATCATTGCTGCCATCCATTTCTTGTGATTTGGAGATTCCATTGCCTGTTTGAAGGTTTTAGGCTCATCGTCAACTCCTAAATTTTCAACGCTTAAGACAACTGCTGAATAGTTAGAATCAGAATACCAATCAGGAGCTCTTGTAATTCTGGATGATCTACGAGGCTCTGCAAGTTCTTGAGTGTCTTGCTTGTCTTCTTCAGTATTATTTTTTTTGACATGTCTTCTATGTGTTCTTCTTCTGCCTTTTTTGTTACTTCTTCATTCTCTTCTGTTTGTACCCTTGTTTGTTGGTTTTCTTCCTTATTTTCTTCTTCTTCGTTTTCTTTTTCGTAGTAGGGACTTGTGGATGGAAGAAATTCATGCTTAACAGTGGTCTCGTCAAATCTGACATTACGGGATGTTATTACTCGTTTAGTGTCAATGTCCCACAATCTATATCCATTTTTGGCATAGCCTACGAAAATACACTTTTTGCTTTTGGAACTTAGTTTTGTCCTCTTTCGGGCAGGTACCAAAGTATACGCTGTGCAGCCAAACACTTTTAAATGTGCGACATTTGGTTTATATTTATACCACATTTCAGCAGGGGTGATTGGTTCTTGAAGACTTGAAGTAGGGCTTCGATTCAATAGGAAACAAGCTGTCAAAATGGCTTCTCCCCAAAACATAGTATTTATTTGCGCATTGTTGATCATACATCTTGCTTTTTCAAGCAGTGAGCGATTCATTCTCTCTGCTATTCCATTCTGCTGTGGAGTATCTGGGATCGTCCACTCAAGATCAATGCCATTTTTCTTGCAAAAATGTAAAAACAGACGGGAACGATACTCACCCCCATTATCAAGTCTAAGGCGAGAAAGTTTCACATTAAATTTTGCAGTAACGATTGCATAAAATTCTTGGAACTTTTCATTTGCTTGGCTTTTGTGAGATAGTAGGTAAACGTGAGTGAAATGAGTGAAGTCATCAATAAAGGTGATGAAATATCTAGCTCCATCCCACGTTAGTGGAGATAAGGGTCCACAAATATCCGTGTGGACAAGTTCAAGGGGCCTTGATGATTTTTTTTTGACGGTTTTGAAAGGCTGTTGGACTTGTTTGCCACTCATGCACCCTTCACATGGCGTTTTTAAATCAGAAGTGAAATCAGAGGAGGACAAAGTTAAATTTTCCACCATATTTTTGTGAAATAATTTAAACAAATTTGCGTTACAAATGTGACCGAATCTTTTATGCCAAAGATCTAAGTTGGATTGCGCGCGCGTGGTTTCAGTCATGTTGGCGTAATCGGGCATGATAAAGTCCATTTGATACAATTTTCCCACAAGATGACCGGTAGCAAGTAATTGTGATTTTTTCTTGATTTCTACAACACTTCCTTTAAATAGTACTTGAAAGCCTGCTTGTACAATTCTCCGCACGGAGAGTAAATTGTACCGTAAATGTGGAACGACTAGAATGTCAGTAATACGAATTTTTTGCATTTGACCGTTTGTGTGACAAAAAGTTAGCAGGTTTCCACTTTTCGTTGCAATCATGTAGCCACCTTTATTTGCTATAGACACTTTAATTGGCTGTTCTAAAGATTTAACATCTGTGAGGTAAGTTATATCAGTAACCATATGGTCTGAGCAACCAGAATCTAAAAACCATTTTGAAGAAACGTGAGGGTTTTGCAGTGTGTCGGATAGAAAAGCAATTTCATCATCATCCGAATTTGATTCTTCGGAAAGAATGTCAGAGAATTCTTCAAAACACACATTAGCATTTTGTTTTTTCTGCCAATTGTTCTGAAAATGACGCTCTTTTTGAAAATTTTTACCTTGTAATAGTCGGCAAGCGTCTCGTTTGTGACCGCGACGTCCACAATGATGACATTGAAATTTAAAGTAGTTTCCAGAATTACCGTAGAACGCAACATTTTTAGATTCACAGGTATCAAAACTTGATGTTCCTTTTTGTTTAAGCTCCTCGTCTAGCAACCTTGTTTTTACAAAATTGATACTTAATTTCTCATCATTAATGGTTTCAATTGCTGTCACTAGGTTGTCATAATTTTCAGGTAAAGTAAGCAACAAGTGGCACACCATATCACTTTCAGTCATAGTACCACCAGCATTTTTCAAGTCTCTGACCAATCTATCAAAGGCTAAGAAATGAGTTTGTAAAGAGGTTGATCCATCAAACTTTAATGCCAGCAATTTTTTTTTGTAAAATAGCTGATTGCGAGTGCCTGTTTTTTCAAATACTTCCTTTAATGCATTGAACATCTCATAAGCAGTTTTTTTGTCTTTTATGTATTCTAAATGAGAATCACTTACATATTGAATAAGTATTGCCTTACATTTTCGGTCATTTTTTTTAACAGTTTCCTTCAATGACGCGAGAGTTCCACTGGTAGTCTGCCTTTCCGTCGCATCCTTGTCTAAAGATTCCATAAATTGTTCCAAGGATTGCATGACGTATGCCTCTAAGTCTTTTTCTGCCAGCACAGAGAGAATCCGAAAGCGCCAGTTGTCCCAATTTGTACCGTCAAACTGTGGCACTTTTCCTCTTTCCACCTCCATATTTCCTTCACCGAATTAAACTCCGAACACCGAATCAAAATAATTAATAATTTACTTTAATGTTTCACGCGGGTCTGGGCCCATAACCCTGATAAATAAGATGACTAAATAAAAGATTGAAGTGAGAGGCAAGAGTGTAATAGGTTAAGAAAAAAATATTTTAACAATAATAAATATTTAGTGAGGCGTTGCTATGGAGATATTAAGATTGCCTTCATTGCATTTATACTCAACAATAATTAACTACCCATTAAATTTGAGTGAACAAGCGGTGATTTGTCATCGTATCCTGGTAGTAAAATGGTTAACCCTTTAAATACTAGGTTAGTTCACATGAACGTCACTTTTCCGTTTGTTTAGGGAAGGTAGTTAACTGTTCGTCCTCGGGGGAGTTGGAATTGCATATACGACGGATTGCAGGCGCCAGAATAAATCTCATCTTTTTTTACTACTCCGAGAATCGTATTTATTCGGAATCCTGATACTGAAACATTTTGAAATGGACTAGAGGAGAAAACCGAGTATATTAGAGCTTGGGCCATAAGGGGTTAAATACTGGTACAAATTACATTTGGCCTGTTATTTGACATCCATCAAACGGCAGCGCTCTGTTGGCAGACATCCGCACCAAACGCTGCAGATTCACCCTGGTGCCTTGATAGTTTACCGTTGTATCGATCCGTGCGATACAACTCATAGGTTAAAATCCTTAACGCGCACTCCAGATCTTTCATGCGAACTTCCTCACCAAAAAAATAAATACCGAACTCTTAAAATTCTGTCAATATTGAGGCTCTTGCAAACTTTTGCTGTGAGCAAATGAATAGTCCAATCCATTCTTATGTGAAAACCAGCGAAAATCACGAGAATCACACTGTGAAGTCTAAAATTCAGTAATAGACTCATATAACTGCTATATAACTGCAATAAGTTTGTAATGTCGTTTCAACGCAGGTATCATGGGAGATTCCTGTCTATTATGTCACTGTCTCTACGGTGAATTATAGAAATTTGGCTCAGTTTAGAGAGGAATCTCCCACGATACCTGCGTCTCTCCGCCATTAAGCCCAATTCTGAGAGTGAATTTCGTGATTTTTCAGTTTACTCATTGTTATTTTTAAAGGTTTTTATGCATAAATCAACTCTTCAATCACCTGTTGCAAAAGTTTGCTAGAGCTCCATTCTTCGTAGACTGTTTTTGTGAGAAGCGGAAAATTCAAAACTGAGCAATGTAATTGAAAGTCAATTTGATTCCTGGATTTTAAATTTCCCGCTGGTCACTGAAACAGTGTATCTTCGAAACCCGACAGCTCTGCTCTGATTTGTATTACGTGCATGCGCATCTAATATTGTATTCATAAAATACGTTAAGTCAAGTCAAGGTGAACCTAGTGGAGAAGTCACGCTTTGGAGCATCGGCCCGCGTCGAGTCGCGTCTGACCCTGTATCATGATCTCACTTTGATGCGTCTCGCTCGTTTCTTGACCACAAATTATACCCCTGTCAAACCAACCATCTCGTGAGTGAAGCTTTTAAGAGGACGCGGCTCAAATGACCCATTCAGCGTCATTCTCCCGATAAGACATCCATCCTTGGTCCACTCGGTCCTGAGTCTCGGACCAATCGGAGAGTCGGACGAGGAAATGCAGCGTCATTTCCATTGGAAGATGTAATCTCGCTGCGTCGTCGCGGTCCCCGAGTGCGATGGAGCGCGGTGAGGCGGGGAGACGGTGGGGGTGAGGGGGAGGGGGAGGGGGAGACGTAGACCGCGCATCAATAGTTTCCATCTGATTACAAGATTTCGAGTTTTACTCCTCCCCTTCTACTTCTACATCTCAGTCTCCGTTTCTTCTTATTATCCCCCCCCTCTTTTTTTTTACATACTAATTTTCTGACTGTTTTATTAGCCGGAGTCTCGTGTATCGGGCCACTTTGGCCGCGGCCTCATCTCTTCGAGTTTCATTTCATCTCATCGTGGGTCACACACGCATCAACTCTAAACTTGGAAGCCGTGTAATTACAGCCATATTGCTGCAGCGGTGCGGTGCCCCCCCCCCCCCCCACCACTGGTAACTGCGTCATCGGCGGGCTTCTCACCTTATATCCTCGCGTCGCGCTCTTTCAAACGCGAGTGCCATGCCAGCGAGACGTACATTTCACTATCCTATGCCTGCCATTTAAGGAGTAATTCAGGCGCAGTCTCTCCCTCTCTATATATAATTACACTGTATTCATACGGGAAATGCGGAGGGGGGGGGCAGTATGGTATGGATACACAGTAGCTCTTGAAGCCTTTTACCTTGCGCGCTGGAATTTTTTATGAGCCCTTCCATATATTATGTAGGTAAATTTATCCTCTACTCTCGCTCATCTAATGCCCTTATTTGTCGGCGACCACCTCTCTCCGCCCATCCATTTCTCCCTCTCCCTCCCCTTCACTCTTCACTCCCCTTTATACTCCTCTCATAACCTCCTCCTACCTTAGAGATCCTTAAGGGCACTTGGCTTTCCCGCGGCGCGCCGTACTTCACATCGTTATTCGCGATGAAGGGTGGAGTGGAGCATAGGACGACCTTGATATGCGATACTTAAGCCAAGCTATCCAAAGCATGGGTTGGATAGATTAATATAATAACGGGTAGGTATAGTTAGGTACTTATCTATGTAGCCCTTGGCATAAACAAGTGTAAAGTAGATCTGCGGCTGGATAAGTAAATAAATACTTTGAAACAAGAAGATAAGTGTCTTTCAGCATTTTCAAGCAAGATAAAATAAGTAATTCGTTTTAACGGTCGCCGTTTCAATCTCGTCTGCGCTTTGTATACATATGTATGGCAAAGCGAATAAAAGGAGTAATGAGTTGCGTAAATGGTGGTGAGAAAGGACTTGCTAGATTTGTAATCTTTTTTTTTGACTTCGTTATCTTTCCTCATTTCCATGTAGTCTGTCGACTTATTTTGTACAAAGATTTGGAGAAATTCTTACACCAAAAAAAAAAAAAAAAAAAAAAAAAAAAAAAGAAGGAAATCATCACTACCATCAACAACAACAAAAAAAAAACAAAACAACTACAACAACAACAAAAAGTCACTGCATGATCTCTATCATGAAAAGAACCCTATAAATTATTATCTGGAACTGCGCGGTTTTCCATTCATCGCGAAATCAACGCATGAGCGCATTGTTTTTAACTCTAGTTATAGAAAGATTCGAAATTTTGTGAAAATTTACCTCTTTTTTTGGGGTAAATTTGGAGGAATTTTCTTAAGATTTTTCGGAATTTTTTTGCCCCCCAAGCTTTATCGTGAAAGATGACTTCGCCCCCTCCCGAAATTACGTCCCTGGCATGATAATTTAAATGATTAAAGTGCAAAGTTGTCGGATTTAACATTCCTTCAGCCTCGCAATTATTCTGCAAAGCACAACAAACTGGAATTGAAATTCAAAGGGCTACTTAAATTAGTGTTTAGACAGCAAAGTTCGTACTCATTATAATTATAACAGCACTCTCCATCTGGGCGCCCGCAGCGGTGGTTCAAGGGAGGGGGTACTCCCATCTCCCCCCAGGATTCAAAACAATCAAAAATATGCGATAAATAACACATAAAAGGAACAAAAGAAGGTAAAATATTAATTAAAGAAGTAAAAATTAACGAACTTTATTCTCAGCTTACTTCACAATTTTAATTCATTTTTTTGCAAGGAATAGTTGTAATAAGCATGTTATTATACTATCATTATCATATGTTCTCACTTTAAATATCACAAATCAAACACGTCAAAATTATATTTATCATTGATTGATAAATCAGCAATAGATATTGTATGGCTTAAAATAAATTGTGTCGCTTATGGCAAAAAAATATGATTTGGGGGGAGGGGGTAACCCAACAGTCCTGCTCTTCATGCACTGGGTGATGTCCTCTATACCTTCCATTGAGGTTCAAGAATTTGACCCCCCCCCCCCCTGGAAATTTTTCTTCGGACGCCCATAGTATTCTCGTCGTTATTATTATACCTTCATTCTATATTAAAACAAAAAAACCCTTTTTCCATATTATCAGCTTTATAGAGCCAGCAGTCGAGCAGGTCATATTCCACAACCGCAGAAAACTCTTTAACCACTGGCGGCTCGTGGAGGTGCGGCGACGAAAATGAGAGATGCACAGGATTTTTTTGAAACGCTTTTCACCTAAACTTTTTTGGAAAGTTCCGTTCACTCAATTTGGACTATTGAAACAAAGAAAGATGGAATAATAACCTTTTTAACCTTTGTACGTTATTTTTTTATTTCTTTTTCCCTTTCTCCTTCATCAAAAAACGTGAGGCGATGGCTCCCTTTCTCCTCACTTGCCTCACCTAACGAGCCACCGCTGTCTTTAACCGGTTAAGTTGCCATGTCCATCTCAATGAACATCTACTCCATATGCTATTTTACGGTCATAGGAAGGTTTCAATGCACTCCAAGTGGCTGCACCCTCAACCTCAAGGTGGCGCTTTTAGGAACTAACAGATACAAGAAAAAATGCCAATTTTCGCGAGTGATCGTCGCAGTGTGACCGCTCGTCGTAAACTGTGTTGTCAACGTGACAGTGTTTGTTACGGGGGGGGGGGGGGGGAGTACACCTTGTAATTCAGTTTCAGAAAGTCAGCGCGGAGGGTGCGTCATATTGAAACGCCAGGTTCCATCGACTAGTCTTACAGGCGTACAGTCGGCCAATTAAATAGTGTGATCCGACGCCTTAGGTATAGGCAACCGGCAATGCTTGATGCTTTGAATTCATTGTAATTATGTATTGCAGGTTGCCTACCTGAACTAAAATCTAAGGAGTCAACTGGAATCATTTCATTTGTCGACAGTTGTAGTGATTCGCCGTTTTCTCTGTGCGCATGCATAGGTAAAATTGGCCTTCCCCAATAATACTTCAAATGCCGCATTTTTTTCGAAAATTTTACTCCAATGCAACGCTACCCACGGCTCTTATAATGTCGATGTCAAAATCAGCGTTTCTCTCCGTGTCAACGATATCAAATATTCTTAAACCCTTTTACCTTGCGCGCGGGAAATTTTTTTATGACCCCTTATATATTATGTAGGAAAATTTACCCTCTACTCTCGCTCATCTAATCCCCTTATTTGTCGGCGACCACCTCTCTCCGCCCATCCATTTCTCCCTCTCCCTCCCTTCACTCTTCACCCCCCTTTATACTCCTCTCATAACCTCCTCCACCTTAGAGATCCTTAAGGGCACTTGGCTTTCCCGCGGCGCGCCGTACTTCACATCGTTATTCGCGATAAAGGGGTGGAGTGGAGCATAGGACGACCTTGATATGCGATACTTAAGCCAAGCTATCCAAAGCAGGGGTTTGGGATAGATTAATAAAATAACGGGTAGGTATAGTTAGGTACTTATCTATGTAGCCCTTGGCATAAACAAGTGTAAAGTAGATCTGCGGCTGGATAAGTAAATAAATACTTTGAAACAAGAAATAAGTGTCTTTCAGCATTTTCAAGCAAGATAAAATAAGAAATTTCGTTTTAACGGTCGCCGTTTCAATCTCGTCTGCGCTTTGTAAAATTTGTATGGCAAAGCGAATAAAAGGAGTAATGAGTTGCGAAAATGGTGGTGAGAAAGGACTTGCTAGATTTGTAATCTTTTTTTTGACTTCGTTATTTTTCCCTCATTTCCATGTAGTCTGTCGATTATTTTGTACAAAGTTTTGGGAGAAATTCTTACCCCAAAAAAAAAAAAAAAAAAAAAAAAAAAAAGAAAAAGGGAAAATCATCACTACCATCAACAACAAAAAAAAAAAAAACAAAACAACTACAACAAAACAAAAAGTCACTGCATGATCTCTATCATGAAAAGAACCCTATAAATTATTATCTGGAACTGCGCGGTTTTCCATTCATCGCGAAATCAACGCATGAGCGCATTTTTTTTAACTCTAGTTATAGAAAGATTCGAAATTTTGTAAAAATTTACCTCTTTTTTTGGGGAAAATTTTGGAGGAATTTTCTTAAGATTTTTCGGAATTTTTTTGCCCCCCAAGCTTTATCGTGAAAGATGACTTCGCCCCCTCCCGAAATTACGTCCCTGGCATGATAATTTAAATGATTAAAGTGCAAAGTTGTCGGATTTAACATTCCTTCAGCCTCGCAATTATTCTGCAAAGCACAACAAACTGGAATTGAAATTCAAAGGGCTATTTAAAATTAGTGTTTAGACAGCAAAGTTCGTACTCATTAAAATTTATAACAGCACTCTCCATCTGGGCGCCCGCAGCGGTGGTTCAAGGGGGGGGGTACTCCCATCTCCCCCCAGGATTCAAAACAATCAAAAATATGCGATAAATAACACATAAAAGGAACAAAAGAAGGTAAAATATTAATTAAAGAAGTAAAAATTAACGAACTTTATTCTCAGCTTACTTCACAATTTTTAAATTTATTTTTTTGCAAGGAATAGTTGTAATAAGCATGTTATTTTACTATCATTCATATGTTCTCACTTTTAAAAATCACAAATCAAACACGTCAAATTATATTTATCATTGATTGATAAAACAGCAATAGATATTGTATGGCTTAAAAAAAATTGTGTCGCTTATGGCAAAAAAATATGATTTGGGGGGAGGGGGTAACCCAACAGTCCTGCTCTTATGCACTGGGTGATGTCCTCTATCCTTCCATTGAGGTTCAAGAATTTGACCCCCCCCCCCCCCCCGGAAAATTTTTTTTCGGACGCCCCTAGTATTCTCGTCGTTTTTATTATACCTTCATTCTATATTAAAACAAAAAACCCTTTTTTCCCTATTATCAGCTTTATAAACCAGCAGTCGAGCAGGTCATATTCCACAACCGCAGAAAACTCTTTAACCACTGGCGGCTCGTGGAGGTGCGGCGACGAAAATGAGAGATGCACAGGATTTTTTTGAAACGCTTTTCACCTAAACTTTTTTGGAAAGTTCCGTTCACTCAATTTGGACTATTGAAACAAAGAAAGATGGAATAAAAACCCTTTTTTAACCTTTGTACTATTTTTTATTTCTTTTTCCCTTTCTCCTTCATCAAAAAACGTGAGGCGATGGCTCCCTTTCTCCTCACTTGCCTCACCTAACGAGCCACCGCTGTCTTTAACCGGTTAAGTTGCCATGTCCATCTCAATGAACATCTACTCCATATGCTATTTTACGGTCATAGGAAGGTTTCAATGCACTCCAAGTGGCTGCACCCTCAACCTAAAGGTGGCGCTTTTAGGAACTAACAGATACAAGAAAAAATGCCAATTTTCGCGAGTGATCGTCGCAGGGGTGACCGCTCGTCGTAAACTGTGTTGTCAACGTGACAGTGTTTGTTACGGGGGGGGGGGGGGGGAGTACACCTTGTAATTCAGTTTCAGAAAGTCAGCGCGGAGGGTGCGTCATATTGAAACGCCAGGTTCCATCGACTAGTCTTACAGGCGTACAGTCGGCCAATTAAATAGTGTGATCCGACGCCTTAGGTATAGGCAACCGGCAATGCTTGATGCTTTGAATTCATTGTAATTATGTATTGCAGGTTGCCTACCTGAACTAAAATCTAAGGAGTCAACTGGAATCATTTCATTTGTCGACAGTTGTAGTGATTCGCCGTTTTCTCTGTGCGCATGCATAGGTAAAATTGGCCTTCCCCAATAATACTTCAAATGCCGCATTTTTTTTCGAAAATTTTACTCCAATGCAACGCTACCCACGGCTCTTATAATGTCGATGTCAAAATCAGCGTTTCTCTCCGTGTCAACGATATCAAATATTCGGGCTGGTTTCACAGCCGCGATCCCACGACGCGACGCGGCACATTGTTTCAAAAACAGAGACTCATCGGCATCGATCAGAGCGCCTCAAAAATCTAAATATAGGACGATGCACGGATAGGGTAAAGCGTGAGAGGTGGATGGGTGGTGGTAGCGGTGGGGGGGGGGGGTTGCGTTGTGATGCGGTGCCTTTGTAGGGCCATGCTCAATGGGCTCATTTCATCTCGCTCCGTTTGCTTCCTTCTATTTGACCACAGTTTAGGAATAATAAAGTACCAACAGCTGGATGTCAACAGACTGTTTATCTCTCTCTCTCTCTCTCTCTCTCTCTCTCTCTCTCTCGCTCTTTCTTGTTGTCATCTTGGGCTCTTAAAATAACATACTTAACCTCTCGCCCTTCGGCCCTGAATACCCCCCTCCTTCATCCCTGTCACACCCCGGCCAGTGATGCCTCTGTTGCACGGCAAGTCCTATCACCTTCCAACCGTTGTGTTGTGTCGTGTTCCATCACAATCTCATCGGTCGTATATATACTATACGTGAACATGATGACTCGTCTTTCGCCAAAATATCTTTATCTTGAGGGCCCATCGCATCTTTTGCTATATACCCACCTAAAGCAGAGGAGCCAACTGATTCTGTTGCCACAGAATCGTCTCTTAATCCAGAAGCTATGTTTGATCGATATTTTGACAATGAAACAAACATTTTGTCAGAACGGACTGCTGAGTGGCAGAATTGTCTTGAGGCATGATTTTGCTATAAACAGTGGCGTCGCGTGCAGTTTGGCAACAATGTATTAAATCCATTTAAACTCATGTAAAAGGTCGAATTCAGGGGGTGCACAGTGCACAAGGAAAATTCGATATATTTAACGAGTTTAAATGGAACTGTTGCATTGTTGCCAGATGGCACGCGACGCCACTGGCTATAAATGCTCGAGATATTGACTCTCGTGTTTGATCTTGCAAGAAAATCGACTGTAGCTTGGAAACTAATCAAATCCTTGCCTGAATTTGAGAAAAACTTGATCCAGAAAATACGATAGAAAGAACCATGCATTTGCCGATCGCGTTGAGGGCGGTTTTATTTTCGGGTACTCAACAAAATAACACAAGGAACAGCGGCTCCTATTTTTGATTTTTGATGAGCGATAAGAACTCTGATACATTATTCTAATTTGAGTGCTGACATCAACATCTTTGCTGAATAGTCAACTTAATTATAAGGACTGTTGAACGTTGTCTAGTTGCGTCCCCGAAATAAAAAAAAGTTGCCGCATGCGATTTTAACATGGGCGAAATTCAGCTCGTGCGTGGTCTCTGTTGTCTCTGAATAGCACCGTAGCGTAGATTGTACGAGAAGGATATACTTTCACTCGACTCTTATACGCATATATTGTATGATTAGTGCATAGCGAATCCATAAAGTTTTTTTTTTTTAGATCGCACACTCTAAGTCACTTCTTCAGTGTTTCTGAGTAACTACTCACCAGGAAAGGGGGGGGGGGGAGAAAGAAAAAAAAACACTTCTTCTTCAAACACAAAATCAGCTAAGTTCATCATTCCACGGTATAGGTAACTCTTTACTCTTGAGTGTTTGCTCTTGTTCGGTGAATCCTGAACAAAATGTCCCATTTGCCATATGCTTCACTTTTTTTCCTTCCATGGGACACACATTTTTAACGAGGTGCATCAAGAAACAATTAAGGTGCGCGGGTAATTTACGACATTTAGATTGACTGTAAACCTTTTCCAGCCAAAAAAAAAAAAAAAAAATCATTCGCCAGAAATGCGATTTTAAAAATAATTTTTGGGGATACCAAGAACAATTGCTGTCATGAAATAACTATCGCTTTTTTTTTACTAAATTTTCCATTCTGAAATGACATATACTTAATTTCTTGGACTGGACTATACTCAATATTATTCGAGCTCCATAAACTTAGCCAGGCCAGGGTGTTAAAAGTCAAAAATGAGGGGAGCTTTTGAAAAGTGCCGACTTTTTTTTTTTTTTTTTTTTTGCTCGTTCATCTTTAAAATTTAACCAATAATTTTTCCTCTTTGAGTTGAATTTCTGTTGATTCCCGTAGTTTGTGGCTAGAAATTACACTTTTTTTGGTTGGTAGCAACCATAAATGCGGCCACATTAATTAAAGCGACTGTTGCCACATCGCCTGTTTTTCATGCAAAAAAATGCGGGGGCTTTTAGGGCTTGAAAAAAGGGGCGGGCTTTTGGGACTTGACAAAAAAGTGCGGGGCCTCAGTCCCCCAAGCCCCATACACGCTAGACCCATGTCGAGCCTAGCCTTTTTTGCCAGAACTTTTGGTCTCAAATATAAGAGCTAGATCGATTCTAACATTGCAACTGACAGAATCATGGATGGCTCCTTCGTCATAGTTTAAAATATTTTCGAATTCTTTTTTAGAAGAGAACTTGATTAATAAATATCGTGAAAAATTGATGCTTTTTGATGATCGGACAGAGAGAAGTTGACAATTTTTCAAGCGTTTTTTCGGTCATGCTTTTGCGAAACATTACATGCTTGAAACAATCCTTTCCATCTACATCAGGCGAAAACTGTCTTCGGTGCCGCTAATGACCTTTTATTTATACACCAAGAAGAGGCTTTGTCTGTTTTTTGCTACGGTATTCTAACAAGATTCTAATTCAGAGAATCCTATAAATTTTGGTCTGCGCACGCCCTCTAAGACTTTGAGGCGCCTAAATATTAACACCGCAGTTTTTATAAAGAAACTTCTTAAGTGCTCGAAGGAGTCGTGGGTGGATCGCCGATTAAAATGTGCGAAGAACATTGAATTTGGACGATTCAAAATTACGATACTTAACCGGCAAGGTCGGTTCATGGTCAATCGGTTTAAGTGACTTGTGACACGTTTGGGTCTTGTTGGGTGCGCTTCTTAGTCATGATTCCGAGGAACCTAGAACCGTTCTCTCGCTGTCGGGTTTATTGGAGGCAGATTTGACACGATTTGCGTCACGCGAGGAATATATGAAGTCAGGATAAAGTGCTAAAAAGTCCGAGTGGCGATACGAATCTCGGATCAATCCTAGTTTCAGTTCCTGGATCGGGTCAACTGACAGTCGAATGAAGATAGCCGATTGTCAAGACGCTCAGTCGGTCAAAAAATCCGCGATACACAGACAAAAATGCAGAAAACGCATTCTTAGGTAATATGTTTTTCCTTGTTCAGTATAGCTCGAGTCATTGTGCGACGGGTCAAACACAGATGCAAAATCTTAAAGTCATGCTGATTTCTAGATTAGATACTTATCTATTAGTAACATCCATGCGCGTTGTGGCTCGAGTTGTAAGGGGATGCAGATGCAGCCGATACTGAAGTCGAAGCTCAAAAATATATCTACTCGGCCTGTTTATAATAATCATTTCAAGGGTCTCAGCACAACACGCAGAGGGCTGATAATTTCAAATTTTTGGTCAAACAACGTTTCAAATATTTGATTGTATTCGTTTCTAAATTGACTCTTGAGCCAAGCGGTGGGGAGGGGAGACTCCAAACCCAACCCGAATCTAGTTTTTGTCCTCCTGTGAAATTCTCATTTCCTTAAATTAAATTACCATCATGCCAATTTTTACATTTTTCGGCAAAAATTGTAGAAGCTATGAGGGTTTTAGTGTTTTTATTATTTTCGCTTATTAAACTTTTAGGGGTTACAGATATAGAAACAGATTCAATTTATGATTTGTCAGGAAGTTTTATGTCTTTTAAGAATCAGTGGATCTGTTGCATATTTCAACGGCAAACCGCAATGAAAACAGCAAAAAAGTAGATAATATTTTTTCAATTTGCCGACTCTTTTTTTATAGAACGCCACTCTTCCGAAAAATAGCAATGAATATTCAAAATTAGTAACACGATGAAAAGTTTTCTTAAAACATTTAGTAACTAGGCCATGACCAGGGTTAGGCAAGCGGTGTGGTCCGATAGTACTCGAGTACCTCGGGGCTCGTGAATTTTTTTAATCGTATTTCAACGCGGTAATCAGAGGTTCCGAGTAGATTTTTAACGAATCAAGGATGAGCTAGAGGACGACACCATGTCTAGAGTAATTAAATTGAGCAGGCGTATTCTTTGATTTTGACCCCCCCCCCTCCCCCCGTTGATACCATAAATAATGGTAAAATACTTTGAGCCCACAAGAGTTAAACATATGAATTTTTCGACATTCTCTACGGGAGCATTTATTCTTCGTTAGTAGTAAAAAAAAAAAAAAAAAAAAAAAAAAAAAAAAAATGCATGAAAACGTGAATCGTTTATTCCTGAGTAGTAGTCTATTGATTCCACATTTATTTTCCAGTCACGAATTGATAGGTCTTTCGTTCCCTTTGTGCGCTAGCTAGCTCACGCATCTCTTTCGCATCTGAATATCCATTAGCAAGGACGCTAGATTTCGATGGTTCCAACTCTTATTTTCCTCAATCGATTTAAATCGTATCGCTTTTTCGTGGTTCCTCCTCTCATCGTCGTTTGTATTTACGCGACGAGTCAATTTTCGGCTCAGGAAATTTTTCCGAATGCATTAGCCCCCGAGCCTCGCTGTGCCACTATCCCAGGGCATCGCTGTTTCCTATATATGATTATACCCCATTGCCTGGAATCTTCTTTCCCTCGATCAATGTCCATTGTCCAATGTCCATCCCGACGTAACCCCCAAAAGTAACCCTTATTGTTTCACGGCTAATGCAACAGACCTCTAGAATTATAATCTCATGCCGCTTGTGTTTCGTTTTTAATGCACGATGAGTTTCAATTTTTCTCGCGCGCTATATCGAGCCGTGTTTGGAGCCGATGGAAAATTACGAAAGGCCGCGATTTCTAATAAATTTTGATTCTCAATTAGGTCAAAATGAATTAAAATGAGATTCTTAATGGAAAAGGGAAGAAAATACGCTGACACATCAAACATCACCGCTGACCTGCGCCGCATCATTGCGATCGACATTTGAATGTCCCTCTGACATTTGGTTGCGACGTCAGATAATTTGTCGAGACCCTTCAGCTTCGAGCCGACTTGCCGAAACTGCGATAAGCAAAGGGATTATTACTTATTCTTAAAATATTAATGGAGTCGGAGGGGAGATTGCCGATGCATTTTCGGCTGAACCGAGATATGTATACTTACTTCTCTGATCCTGGTGTTCCTTCAAAGGATTTTCTGAATGTTAATTCGGATGTGATGCGCTACAGCTCTTCAAAAGCTGATAAAGGAAGGAATGGATCTTTGATACAATAGAAGAGAAAAAAGGCAAAAATGCTGACATAATGATTATGAGCTGTGATGTATCATTTTAGGTTGCTTGGTCAATTTCTCTTCCATTTTCTTAATCTTAGAAAACATTTGATCCGTGGCGTATATGTTACAGGACAAACCCGATTTTTGGCCAAACTGTTTTTTTTTTTTTTTTTTTTTTTTTTTTTTTTTTTTTTTTTTTTTTTTTAATAGTTTTTTCTGCACAACATCAGTTTGGCCTGAATATTTTTAGGCCGAACTGGTTGGGCCTAGGACAAACTATTTCAGCCCAAAAATCGTTAGGCTATAGACCAATTGGATTACATTTTGCCGCTGCAGTTGAATAAATAAGGTGAATGATTGAAGAGGCTTCGAAGGGGAAACTTCATCTAATATAATAATTCGAGATAAATTTTAAATTTAAGTTATTGTAAGCTAAAAACAGTAATGAATGATAAAAGTTAAGTACACATTATTTATACATTGCGACGACGCAACCCGCTAAACATACATGCTTCCAGCATGCAACCCTCTATACGCAAGCAATAACAAGGAATTCATGCGTAGGCGTGGGACTCTTATATGTTGTTTATCTATGATTTTAAATTAGAACACAAACGTAAATATAACTAACAGATGATTTTCAAACTCCGCAGAATGGTTTGTCAATTCAAAAATGCGTTGTCTTATTTTAATATTAAAATGCTCCTCCTCGTTATCTTGAATCTTTTCTCACATTTAAATTTTTAAAAATGGTCCAAGCAATAAAAAAATTATTGTTTTTCTTTTCATTTGTTAATTCTTCATCTCAGTCAACGTGGAGTTTTTTTCTTTTTCTTTTTTGTCATAAGAACATGCAAATTTTATACGATACGGCCTAAACGGTTTGTCCTATTGCCTGTTCTACTCAGGCCAAACCGGTTGGGCCTAGGCTAAACTAGTTTGGCCTAAAATCGGGTCTGTCCTGTAACAATGTAACATGCACAAAAGGTTTTTGACAACTATATTTTATAAAGAGCCCCTCTGTCCTCCATTTTCTCAAGTTTTTCCGTTTTATTTCTCCTCGTTGAAATTCAGAGGGAGGCAGAGACTATACCCTTGATCCCTTATACACAGCATCATTGACTGTAAGGCTTCACAGTTTAATTAAAGGGACCAATCTCTCATTCACTTTCTTATCTCGAAGGATCCCTATACGAAAGCTAATTCTAAAATTCTGAGACATCGGCTTTCTCCACATCAAAATAATTTCATTATTCCACGGTGGGCCGGGTGAGAGGGGGTGACAGGTGACACGTAACCTTTTTCCTTGTGACAGAGTCCTGATAAAATATATACTTTGGAGCACCGCATGATTAAATCGAGCTTATATTTTAAATTAAAAATCTCATTAGTTTAACAGGTATAATATACGCAGCACGTATAAATTAAGCCTTTTAAATTAAATATTGATCTCATAAAATGGCTTTCACGTCAAATTCGTAAGTATATAATCATTCTGTATTATTGGAAAAACTGAAACATATTTTCATTGAAGTATCAGCCTTTTACGAAAGCTTGGCGAAGTAATCTCGGTCCAAAGACTTTGAGAAACTTCTGCATGGTTACGCAGAGGTATCTGTGTAGTGCTTCTTTTTATCGACTTTAGTGCCGAATCATCGGTGAATTAAAAACTTCGATTAAATATCCGCAAACCGACAGCTCTGGGTGACTCTCAGTTTCTATCTTTTCCGCCTCCACCGATAAATGAATATTAAGTATAAGGTAAGTATTAGGGTAAAGTTCTTGGTGAGGTGAAAAATTTTCCAAATTACAAGCAAACGAGTATTAATTGCTCTTCGATACATCCTCTTTTGCGGTTTACTATCACATATGACATCGACCCAATCTCGATGCGTTATGCGCATACAATGAACGTGATTTTC